>VZUI01048884.1:0-113175 GCA_013401135.1 Cettia cetti | reverse complement strand
AGGCTCCCGAACATCTACAGTATATTGACGACATCATTGTGTGGGGGAACACAGCATGGGAAGTTTTCGAGAAAGGAGAGAAAATTATTCAGATCCTGCTGAAAGCTGGTTTTGCCATTAAGCAAAGTAAAGTTAAGGGACCAGCTCAAGAAATCCAGTTTCTGGGAGTCAAGTGGCAAGATGGACGTCGCCAGATCCCCACAGAGGTAATCAATAAGATCACTGCCGTGGCCCATACTCATGAAGATGGTGATAGAATACATACTTTGGGCACATCTTACATTTTAACCTAGGACACTCCCCAAATAGATGTTTTGTTGTGCTCACAAGAGACTGTGCCTTTTCTCTGCAGTCCCTCCATTCAGGATGTGCCAAAGTAAATTCCCTTCTCTCAAAGTCAGAGTCTGGGAGACTCTGCTGTGGTCAATGAAGGCTCTGTGGCAGCTGGAAAGGGATGCTGCAACCTGGGTTTCAGTACTTAAAATAAGACTAGGTGTGTATCAGCATATGTAAATGAAGCTGGGCAATAAGTCTGATCTTATCAAAAGGCTTCAGCCTGAACCTTATCAATGAGGTTGTGGTACCTAATTTCCAGACAGCCACTTCAGGGGTCCTTTCTCCATCAGTTCTGAGATATTTCTCTGTGACATCCTATTCCCCATGTTCCCGTGCTGGAAACTGGTGCAGAGCCCAAAGCTCACAACTGCAGAAAGGAATGGCATTACAATAGAGTATCATCTGGAGGCCAAGTTTGCCTGAATATTTGTAATGGGATGAGAAATTAACACAGTAGTTTTCACTTCTTCAGAACTCCCATTAAGCACAATTCTGAGGGCAGGGACCATTAGTTTTAATAGCAAATAAGACAAGTGAACACTACAAGTCCTCAGTATAATTGGTGTAGAACACCTTGCAGCATCTAAATTCCTTATTTTTCTCTCCATAGAAAAAGTTGATATTTTATTTTTAAAATATGCAGCACTGACTTCAGCTCTTCAACAATTTACCGTGTAAATTGTTTGGTTTTTTTTTTTTTTTTTTTTTTTTTTTTTTTTTTTTTTTTTTTTTTTTTTTTTGTGTAGCAGATGCTTAAGTGGGCCAGTGGAATCACACTGGTTATAGTTTGGATCTACAACAATGTCACTCAACTTTCTTTCAAATTAGTTTGTGTAATGGAGCAATGTTTTAACACACAGGGCAGAATTCAAGTCTGGATAACTGGCTGTTCCTGGTTAGTCAAGAATTAATGGAGACAGAAGCAAAAAGGTACAGGTCTTTTTAGCAAAATTATTTACTGTCTGCTTCCACACTGCTAGTGTCTCTTCTGCTTTTGATGAATGTTTTGGGTCTTTGGTCACACTGGACTGCTCAGACACTAAGTGTGGCCTCAAATTCATCTTTAAATATGTACTGTGTAAACATAGTGAAAGCATTTTTTGTTCAAAGTAGTCAGAGACAGAAAGTCTCTGAAAAAAATAATTCTATCTGCTGTGCCTAAAACTGTATTTTAAGACCAAACAGAATACTTAGCAATGGCATATTTAGTTTATTTCCAGAAACAAATCAAGATTTCAGTTTCAACCAAAACATTTTTACAGCTTGCTGCTAACTTTTTAGATGTCATTATTTGTTTTTGTGTCATGCCAAGTAAACTCAAGAGTGCCAGAATGTGAGCTGATAGTCACCTCTTTAACATGGGAAATATTTGTTCTAAATATTTACCTCAGCCTTTCATTCTACACCTTACTCTCACTTTGATTACACACACATGTTTATTGATGTGAAAATAAATCACAAAGCTTATTTTTTCCAAGGTGATATTTTTTCAGAGGAATATCAATATGGTTACATTTTCAAATGGGCCAAGAGATATTTAGGAATTAAACACCCATTGGCTTTAAATGCACTCTTGAAAACAAGAGTGAAGATTCTAGTTAATTTAGTGATTTGGTAAATCCAACCATAGGTTCTGGGTTCATGCATACCCTTTGTCGCCTTTGACAGACCTGAACAGACTGTTCATGACACTGGCACTTGCTTCTATTTGCATGAGGCCATTTTCTGAGGCTCCCCTTCCCTACAAATGAAGAAATACCTGCCAAGAGTGATTCAGAGCAGCACATGCTCTGATTCATCTGCTGGAGGAATGCATCTCTCCCGGGTGACTCCAGGTGGAATTCACGGACCCACCTTCCCAGCCTAAAGTTAGCCTGCATGGATCTTACCTGCTTACTTTTCTTGTGAGTTCAGTTCTTCTGGGTTCATAAAATAAATATTTAAAAATTTTTTCAGAGTATTTCTGGTAAATTTAGTAATGTGGTTCTCTCATTTTAGTGCAGAAAACACTGTAGTCACCTCCCAGACTTGGGTATGCAAACAAAAGAATTAAGACCCAGCTCTACAAAAATGTAAAATAGGCTTGATGAGAAAACATACCTTTATTTTCAAATAAGTTAAAATTTTAAAGGAAGATGATAAAATAGTATTAAAGAATGATGGGGCAAACAACCTTACAAATTACCAAAACAGGATTTACCTCTTCAGATTCCTTGATTAACATGCCTTGCTGGTTTTGTTTTCAGTTCTCTTGTTTCTTGTTCTATGATATTTCTTTATTGGTAGCAAGGAAATTAATTGTTCCTGAAGCTTATACAGCAGAATTTAGAGACAATCCATTAAAATTTAATGAATCTGTCACTCAGTTGCTTCCTCTTTTTCACTTATAGTTTTTAACAGATATTTACTCTCCCCATGGTTTTTCTGTGCTTTTTTGGTATGCAGTCTTCCCTGAAATAATGAACTGTTCAAAATAAAATTTTAGTCTAAAAAATTCAGTTTCCTAGTTGGTACCTTTTTGTTGTGTTTTGTCTAACAACTTTATTGTTCTCAGTGAACCACTCTGAACTGTTTTGAAAGGTGCACTGTGAAGAACAAGCTTCATTTAGGGAAAAACTCCAAACAGTATGAGAGAAATGATTGTGGCTTATCTAAAAGGATCTCTCTGATTGCATGTTCTCAAGATAAATGGAAGTTCTGAGAATTATTGTACGAAGAAAAATAAAGGTCAGAATGACAGGTGAAGCTGCCACATTCCATTGACTGCAGTACTAAAATATTAACTATGCCTGCCAGGGTACCTCTTGTGTGTTAATAAATCATTATGTTTGACTCTGGCGAAGTATTCCTGTATAACAAAACAGACCATATCCTCAGAAGATGATGTCATTCCCTTTCAGATCAATGTATAATCACAATTCCTTGGTTTGTCATAAATATATTTTGTACAGAACACTTTGCTATTGTCAGGTATTGGATGGAAATTAATTACTCTGACAGTGCATTGACAGAAGCCTCTGATACAGTTATACTGAATTCAATTGACTTTCCACAAGATAAGTTGTTTTCTGCATTGTTCTTCTTAGCACCACATGTCCCAAAGATTAAATTACCATCTAAAATTGCCAGTTTACTAATTTGATTTTTTTCCTTTTGCTGCTAAGATAATTGATCTCTTCATTGTTAGATCATTTCCTTCCTGAGCCTAAATTGATGATAATTAGATGCAAGAACTATAGAGAAAAGACCAGCTTTAGAGGAAAATCAATTGCAAGTGTATGGGTGGATGATAATTTTAGTTACATTATCACTACAATATGTATCTATTCAAAAGCCCTTTCTAGATGCAGAGATAATTTGGAAAAAGGACATTCTAGAGAAAAGTGAGGTACTGGGATTCTGTGAGGTATCTGCTAGAAGAATACAATCGGAACAGAAAGCAACTTTTTTCAGAACAACTCCATTTCAAAGGCAGGTAGAAACACTTTTGTTTAGCATCCATAACATCATTTCCATATGGTCACTTCTATATGATCATTAAATTTTTGACAACTGCCCATAATTCCTCAGAGTTGCTGGGGTTGTGCCCCATTTTAGAAAGCATTTCTGTCAGCAGATTCCCAGATTCCATTGTTATGTCTTGCATGCTGAATGTGAGACTCAATATGATTAACCCCTTTTCACACTCCTCAATAGCAGTGCATAAATCAAACATCTTTTCCATTCACGTCCCTGGTATCTGCCCCTCCTCAGGACCTCACAGATCAGACAGGAATACTCAGCATGTCCCTGTCTGCCAGACCCCAATGCCAAAATGGGAGCAATGAAATAGGACTGTGCTATAACCAGGACAAAGTACTGGTAGAAAGCACCTACCCACGAGAAATCAGATACTGCAACACCACTCCCTGCCCCGTGCCTCAAGCCCTTCCCCTGATTGCTGTGTTTAGTAGCCATTCAACAACTGATGAGATATCCTTCCCACGGTCTTGTGGCAAATGAATTTCCTGCATCAGGAACTTTTTCAGCTGAAAGTCTGAATTCACTGTGTTTATCTGCTTGAAACCTCTTTTACTTGTACAAAGAAAGGAAAAATTGTCAGGAAAAGGAAAAACTTGGACTGAAAAGAGCCAGGTCTAACCGAGTTTGAGAAGAAAATCAACATTTTGTCATCCTTCGTATGATGGAGCATGCGAAATAGCTCCTTCAGATCATAATAATATGATATTTTTGAGAGCTAGAAATAGTTTTAGTCATATTTCGGAAGGATAGAGCCATTTTAGGACATTTAAAAATAGCCCAAGTTAGCTTCAGATTAAGTACCTATATCTGAGAACTGTAAGGACAGACTGGGAAAGGCCCTCTTTTCTTAGTGCCTTTTCTGAAGTATCTGTGTCTAGCTAATCTCAAAAGGATGTGGGCCTAGATGGTTCTTTTATCTGACACAGTATAACAGTTCTTGTGCACCCAAGATGGGATGGGATTCACTGTACTTAGTGAAAATTTTCTCTACTCTTTCCCACGTTCCCTGGTTAAACTCCTAGAAATGACACTGTGCCCCAAAACTTTGAAATAGATGAACACTAGCCCTAAGGAAGGTGCCACAGATAACCAGCTATTTTCATACACACAATGAAACACCTCCTTTCCTCTAAAAACTTGTAATGGGAAAGACTCAAGGAGTTACAGAAATGTCACATTCTGCCTTTCTGCAGGTAATGTTAAATTCAGTCAATGGCCTTATTTATTTCACAGCCCTTTCCCATTAATTTTAGTTATAGTTGTAGGTCCTCAAAGGAAGGACAGCTGCTTAATAACGTCCAGAGCTATAACAATAGCAATGAGATCATAGAAAACTAGCAGCACAGTACATTAAGGGGATTCCAAAATGCTGAATTTTAGTACCTTGCATTGTTAGTGATAGCAAATTCAAAAGGCAGAATAAGAGTTACCTCCTTGCTGCATGAATACTTTTCTGCCTCTGGTAAATGACAAGGTTTCTCCTCCTCTTTGTGAAGAAAAAAATGTAATATGGATTTAATTTGGAGGAATTTCCTTTGGCTCAATTTGTTACCAATGTCCTCACCATTGTCAGCACAACACTGCACATCAGGACTGATAAAATACATTCCTTCTGGCTGGCATACTGCATCCTGAAAATGGAACCAAATAGATCACAAATAACAAGTGTCTATCTTTTTACAATAAAATTTATTATCATGCATATGTATACAGCTAAGGATATGTGATTTAGATAGTTCTGAGTATTCTTCTTGTGCTTTTTGTCTTTGCAAGATATCTGAATATGATATTTTGATATGAAGTACTTCCTTCTCCTCCTTTCAGCCAGCAAATATTGTATTAAATAGCTGACAGATCCTTGTCACAACAGCACTACCATGATTCCCCGTAATTTCAGCTTTGATGCATTTTTTAATTAAGAAAGCACCTTTGTTTTGAAAAAGATCCTAAAGTCTTATAAAAACTGTTACATATTAAAACACAAATTAGGTATAAAGTTATCAACTCTCATGTGAAAACATCTTTCTGTGGATAAGGAGATGGGGGGAATTAGAAACTACTTGTTTGGTTTTAAAAGAAGATTGCAAAAGGAAAAAGGATAGGAAAGGATATGAGGATTTTAGGGAGCTTTAAGCAGCAGGAATCTCAACATAATTGAGTTTGACACTTTATCAATGAGGATTGGAAGTTTATGTTTTAGGAAGAATCAGAATGAACAGCTGTCAGCAGGTCCCTACATGAAAAGATAAGCCAAAGCTTTATATCTTCTAGGTATTTCTCAAACTCTCCCTTGAAATTACACTGTCACCATAGTAACCTTATCATGGCTAAATGGTGCCTAAGTGTTCCACATTACCAGAGCATCTTCTTGAGCCCACAACTTTGACTTTCTCAGTTATTGAGTTCCCTGGCTTAAGATGAATTTGATTATTCTCTGAAATGAACATATAAGAGTAAACGTTAGAAAACAGAGAAAAAATCAAGCTAAGGTAAAAGGTTTTACCTAACTGATTAGTATAAACTGTCCAGAAAAGTTACACATATGGAGAGGTCAATAAAATTCAGCCACAATTTACCAGAACAATTTCCAATAAGCACTGTTAATCCAAAGGGTCTTATGGTGAAATACATGACATGATTACCTGCCAAAATGGTAATTTCCCTCCTCCTTGCCCAAGGTTACCATGCACACTCTACATGATGCAAACTGAAGGCATCCAGCAGAAAAACCAAATTAAATTAATTTTGCATGCTATTTCTCAGAAACCTCTTGGGACATTCAGAGTATAAGCCCTATAAACCCAGCAGGCAAATTTCTCCTGCCAGCTTTTCTTAAGGACTTCAGAGCTTCTGCTGCCTTGCTGGAAATGGACAACACTCCATCAAAATGCAAGCCTTGTGTAAATGGAGCCTGACTCTGGCCTGGCACAGGTACACACACACACACACCTGTGCCTGCACACATGCACACAAGAGGGTCCTGCAAGGAGACATCGCAGCTGAAGCTCCAGCACGTGCACATGGATGCAGCTTCAGCTGGAAATCACAGCCTGATACTCACAGGCAGCCCCCCGAGGGACTGGATGCATTTTTCAGGTCATATGCCAATGCTCATTTCATAATGCTCGTGTAACTGGTTCATATTCAGTGAAGGGACAAGCAGGTAGCCAAAACACCAAATGTCTCTTTCATATGCCATGTCTGCAACATATCTTGCTTTATCTTTCTGTCTTACTGAACTCCATAAAATAAACACTCAAAAGGAAAATGAATCTTTTCTCCTTCCCCTTCAATCAGAATAAGGAAATGTTTCACTACAGTTTCAGGGTTTCATCAAGCCTTTGAACAAAACTGAGCCTAGACTTGATGGTATTTCAAAATTTAATATGCAGAAGAAAACCCTTTGAAATTTTGCTGATCAAAAACATTAAAAGGACACAAAACCTCTTAAAATTTTTATTTACAGTTCACATTTAATTCAGGTTATTAGGGGAAGTTATAGATTAGTATGCCCTGCTGTTATAAAATACATATTTATAAGGTTTAGATGAATAATTTACAGAACCAATGTACTCCTCTGCTTCTGAAAAAAATATTTGCAATCAGATCATGTTATGGAGGATTTTTTTGTTACTTGAGATTAGTAAAACCATGTATTAGTTATTAAAATTTTTATTCTGTGGCTTGCTTGTGACTGGTTCTCAGAGTATTTGATATTCTAGTTGCAGTGATAGGTCAGATAAGTAGTGTGCTGCTATTTCTTTGCTCTGATTGGACAAATAAAATAACTTTTCTAAAATAAATTGCCATGTAGGAGGACAGAATATTCAGTTTCTGTGAATGCTTGTGCATATGATTTTGAAAAACATTTCTACCAGTGTGATTTGATAGTATAAATATTTGAACAAAAGAAATAAAAGCCAATACTAAACATGCCAAAGCAAAATATCAACAAATATATTTAAAAAAAGCTTTTTCCTCTACATTGTTTCAACTTGAAATAATTAGAAAGTAGAGAAATTTTTGTATCCTTTTCTGTCTAATGAGACTAGAAGCCAGCTTCTATTCTGCTCTGACAGACCTATCTGCTAGTCTTTATTTCTTTGGAAAATTAAATAAAGTGTTTGCATGTACCTCACTTCAGAAAAATGAGCACATTTTCTTTGCTGTACTTAGGATGGATCCAAGAATATGACTTACCCCAGCCATTTCACAAGGAGGAAAAGGACCATTAATAGCATCTCATCCAAATGAACAGTGAAGCCAGGACTGCAAATAATTATTTTACCTCTCACAGCTGAAACTTAGGGAACAAACTTCTATTGTTGATAATTGACAAGATTAACAATATTTCTTCAATTTTATTGCCCAAGGATGATATAACATGGCACAGCAAACTGAAGAATTATTTTTTAAGTTTGAGAGTGTTGTTCTGCAGGTTCTGCTCTGTCTTTTCTGTTTGTGCCTTTTTCTTTCCCCTGGGTTTGAGTTCTGGCAGCTGGTTACAAACCATTGGAAGATTTTACATTCAGGTTTCCAGAGTGGAACATCATTCTAAGATGGAGAAAGGATATCCAGCAGATGAGAGACTGAGCCAGGGCTCAGCTCCTCTGGTTTCTGTCCATAGCTTTACCTCAAATCTCTATGTTAATTTAGGAATTCTGCTTTCTCTACTTTTGTTTGTCTGTAAAACAATTAAAATAACACTTCCCTATTTTTTGCAAGAACAACATCATGTTAATGTGGTGTTTTCCTAAGTGATACAAAAGAGACTGCAGAATGGATCCAGATGACAAAGACAAACAAAACCTTCTGTGCAGATGTCATGGTCTGACTCGGAGAATCAGTCATACCATCAATCTCTAAATGTCAAACTGTCAGTATCACATGAAACTTGAATTTCAGGGTGTTGTAGAGCGCAATACATTTTTCTAGCACATAAAAATATTTTTGTGAAATCCTCCTCTATACTAGCTGACATTCTAATAAAAGCCACTTAAACATGATGGGTTGGCTCTAGTCATGTAACAAAGGCAGGTGGTACAAAGAGCCATTTCTCCCTTTTGTGACTCTTTGTCACAAATTGTTCTTCTGATTTTGAATGGTAAATATCCATTGTGAGCTTTCAGGACAAAGATCAGCCTTCCTCAGGCTACCTAGGCTTGGAGTACTGCAGAGAACTCTCTACTAATGGGAAGGCACACTGAAAACTTCTGCAAAGGGCATCAGAGTGTTTGTCCTCCCCAAGGCTCTGCAAATTGCTGTGGGAAGGATGAGAAAGAGGCTCTTTGTGACACCCCCTGCACTTCTCTGTGATAGTCACCTAGCTAAGAAAATTAGATAGAACATGATGAGCAGGATCTGTCATGTGAAGTTGCATAAAGTACCAGGCTATTTTCATGAAAACTGGCTTCAGCTGCTTACCTGAAAGAAATTGACAGAATAAGAGCTTTATAAATGGGTATTTTTTAGAAAAGATAATAATAGTAACAGCCTTATATTTTATATTGGACTATGAAGGTGGCAAGAGCATTAACTGGTAGCAGGTAGCATTTTCATAACAGGGTCATGAGATAGTTTACTACTGGAAATCACCACTATATTCAAAATCAAGTGTATGCATGTCTTAATCCTTATGACTTTGATCACTTTTAGAGAAATACATCGATGTGCGTATACACACATGCATATATGTATGTGTCCACGTGTGTGAAGATGACATGCATATTTGGTGAATAAGCAGAAATGTAGAAGCCCTGATGTATGCTGATTTTAATCCGTTTCCTCTTCGGAAAAGAGCCAGTATATATCTGGGAGGTAAATAGAGTGTAGTGGTCTATTTTTGCATGTGTGCATGCATGCGTAAGCAGAACACATAAAAATAATCATCCTCAGACTCATTCCTATATATGTGTGGGAACATTCCCCAGATGTTCACCTCTTAAGCCTTTAGGCTGACTGTTCCCACTCCGTGGGAGAAAGGATGATGGAATATGCATGAGCTTTTTCCCCGATTATGTTTGTTACAATGTCAAAGTACTGGCAGCTGTCCTAGTGGAGATAGGAATAAATCTGGCAGGCCACAGCCTAAAATTAATTTTCCCTACACATAATTTTCCTATTTTTAAATTTTTTTCCTAAATATTTTTCTGCATTCATCCCAGACACACCGAGCTTATACATTTACCATGTAACCACTACAGCTTTTCAGGCTGCTGAACTTATTTTCTTTGATGAGGTGGACAATTAGAAGTCCACTGTTTTGGGTTTTTTAATTTCACAGATGTTCCTAGGCAAGTACTTCCATTTTTGAAATTATTATATTAGCACAAAAAATGTGTTGCCCTCAATGAACTCTGAAATTTTTCTTCTGTATTTAGTGACTTAAAACTGAATGAAGGTTGTGAGGGATGTTGGCTCTCAGTCCATCATTGGTACAACAGAATGATTTGGATCAGACACTTGCATTATAATTATAAATCATTCTTGCTCATCTGTACTTCTGGGCTTCTGCTTGTTATTTCTCTACCTTCTACCTTCAAATTGAAATTATTTGTTCTTCCAGTAACTGTAAACCTTGCTGTTCTCAGACTGTTCAGAACATAAAAAATGTCTGCCTATTTTTCTGTGTATTTTCTACTCCTCTGGAGAGACTACGTGCCCAAAAATCATGGATCACACTTAAAAATGATTATATTTCAGAGGGGAAAACATCACATTGATTTTCTTTTGCCATGACTTTATATGATTTCTCAGAGTAAACTTGCTATTTGCAAGAACATCCAGTCCATCATTAACTGCATGTGCACACACTCACGCCTACACATATCACAAGCCTACCTCTGGTGGAGGTTCCAGTGAGACAGCAGTAAGGCTGCCTACAGTCTTGCACATTTAAGACCTGAAACGACTTAATTAAACTTGGTCTTGTAAGTGAATCTTGAAAGAAAAATAGAAGGAACTGAATAAGCAGATTTCCTAGTGCCTGTAATGAGAAGTTAGTACCTCCCATCTAGTAGTTATACACACAGTCCCTAAAAGAGAACTTGAGACTCTCCAGTTCTTTAGAATGCTGCTTGCCAGAGAAATGCCCATAGCTTTTTGGCATCTGTGAGCAAGGGAACCTCCACATGATTCACTTATCTAGTGGGCAGCTTCTACTGAACTTCAAGAGAAGTTTGGTTTGTCTTTGCTCATATGTTACAGTTTTATGGAACTTCAAGTGGCATGTTCCACTGTCACAGCTTTCAGAGTCAATGAAGTATCCTGAGGTCCTGTAAAGCTGATGGAATCATTAAAGGTAAAACAATGCAAATAATTCTCTTCTTTCCCAGCCAGATGTGCAGAAAAAAAACCATTAAAATCTAATGAATGTTGTTTAGACAGTATTACAATAATGAAAGAATAATATAGATACACAAACTCTTTTCATTAATGATAAATTTTAGAGTTAATTGGAAACACAGATCACCTGGATTTACAATCAGCTAGTTTTAATGAGTAACACGAAACCAAATTAAGGAAATGTGTAGCTAAGAAAATGGGTGGGTCATATTTGTACATGTATTTTCTCCATGTGTTATCCAACTGAAGCTTATTTACAGAGAACCTGTGAGTTCTATGCCATTTACTCATTTATCCTTTTGCTCAGTGTAAGCTTAACTATCGCAAGTAGCTACACCAATAGCTCCTTATTCTCCAAACAGCTTAAGTGTGCTAATTTAGTGAGGTTCAGAATGTACTTAATTTCTTTGGCGTATAGCAAGGGTTGTACCTCATGCTAATGTTTAAAAACATGCAATTTTTTCATTGCATTAAGGAATTGGGTACCAAAAGGCATTTGTGATTGTGGTGCTTCCTTTCATAAATACCAAATTTCTGTTGTTACTTAGTTGTTCATTATGAAAAATAAAACATCACTGTGAGAAAGTAAGCAGTTTCATTTTTATACAGTTAGAAAAGAGTAACTGTGTAGGCTGGCTTAATTTGCAGGCAGGTGAACTAATAATAGCATGATACTCAGATTTTTGTCTTTATGCTTTCCATATTCAGAAACCGTGTCTCTAGTCTGTATATTTCTATTTCTGAGCAACTCTCATTCTAGTATTTCACACAGGTCTTCCCACATTTTAACACATTCTGTGTTAGTATTTAAGGTCCAAAATACTGCAGAATGTCAGCAAATAAGAAGATTGTTATCTATCCATTTGATATATAAGCAACAAATTCCATGAGGAAGAGTTGTCTAGCCAGGTAAAGGTTTTGAGCTCTGTTTCATTTTATCTGGATTAGCTTTATCTGCATTTATTGATTCAGAAGACAACCTTTGGACAAGAATTTAACTTTTTTTTAAATCTGTATGATAATATCGATAATATAACAACGCAGGCTGAGATTTCCTTATTTTTATGCAGAATTACCTTAAGGTTCTGCCTTTTCTAGACCTAGGGGTACTAAAGGATCACAAAATTATTTTAATGTCAAACATTTAAAGGTGATCTTATTATTATTTACCTTTCTGTCAGGTCTCTTTCCAGGTGGCTTTTGTGTTCAAAAGGCACAAACAGCTGCATAATTTTGCTTTTATCCCTAGGTGGTGACCATACAGTTGTTTTTGACTTGTTGGGGTTTTTTTGTTTGATTTGTTTGTTTGTTTTGTTGTTGTGGGGTTTGGGGGGGGGGGGTTTGTTTGTTTGGGGGCTTTTTCTGGCGTTTCTTGGTGGGGTTTTTTGGTTGTGGGTTTTTTGTTTGTTTGTTTGTTTTTAAATTTAGCTTGTGAACTATTAAATATATACCCCTATGCACAGCCTGCTTGTCTCAGCACTCAGTCCAGTGGCTGATGGATGCTTGGGTGGTTTGCTTAAAGCAAAAACAGAAAAAAGGATTGATTCCAAGCTAAGCAAAACTAACCTGCCTGGCTCACACTGTGCAGCCCATCCCAGCCCCTCGCCCTCCCGTGTAAACTGCTCGGCGCTGCGGAGGGGCATGAGCGGGCACTCTGATTTTGGGGTCCCGTGCAGCCGGGGGTGGAACGGCAGCCCCGGATCCCGCGGGGAGGGCCGAGGATCTCCAGCACCACGGACAGAGCCTCACTCCGCGGCTCCGCCGCCGGGCCGCAGCTGGCCAGCTGTGACAGGGGGGTCCGAACCTGAAGAGGTATCCCTTTCCCTCACTACCAGCTCTGATCATCACCATCCGCTCTAACTCATGGCTTTGGCCAATAAAACACATTTGGAGGGTCGAGAAGAAGCTCCTGTCTCTCTGAGTCTCTTTGATAAAGGCTTTATGTTTGTTTCAAAATTAGGTTAGAAATTAGAGGCTGAGGGACACTGGACATCCTGATCATAAAGCCTGCCTGAAGAGTCCATTTTTCAAAAAAATATTAGGCTTTTTATAAGTCTGATGGCACTGTCAGCATGGACTGTTCCTTCTTGTGATAGTAGGACAGTAATTAGGCATTGCAATGGATTATACACTTGCATCTCAAAATAACATGGAGAAATTTGGCCTTAAAGTGTTTTTCCTGAGATACTGCCAGTGTTGAGTTCATAGTTCAAAGGAATTAGCCTATGTCTCACAGTGTTTTAAAAATGAGATGTGAGTATATCTTATGCATAATGCAAACCTATGAGACTATAGAGTACAGGCCACCTAGCCTTTTCATCTTTTGGGGGTTTTGGTTTGGTTTTGTCTTTTTTTTTTTTTTTTTTTTTTTTGGTGGGTTTTTGGTTGGTTGTGGTTTCTTGTGTTTTTGTTGTTATTCTTTTCTCAGTCCTTTTTTTTTTTAACCCCACTGTTCCATTAAACCCATCTAGTAACTGTAGATGTGCATCACACTGCATGCAATACCATTTGAAGAGGATAAACACATCTCTTAAGTAAGAAAGCTCTCCTTCGATAGCTCTAGAATCCAGGTTTCCCTTTTGCATCCTCAGTTTCCACTCCTTCAGGTTTTGGTGCTGCCAACAGCAGACTCTCTTCCTGGCCACTTCTAACAGGAGAAGGTGGAGGAGAAGGAATGCTTCCAGCACACTCTTTCCCCTCATGGCAACAGAAGCCTGTCATTGATTTAGCTGTTGAATAATTCAGAGGCAACAACCATCTGTTTAAGTGAATGTCCTGTTTCATGTCTCTCCAGGGAAAAGGCAGCAATCTAGAAAGAAACATCAAATGTGACTTGCTGGGTTTCTTAGATAAAGACTAACAATTAAGATATTTTGCTCCAACATTTTCTTTCCTTTGAGCTGGAACTTGCTAAATCAGATTTTGGTACACCAGAGACTAATTATAATAGGGAGACAGTGGTCTTTCCAGGAACTAGCTTCTAGGAAAAACAACTGTAAAGATCAAAAAGGCTCAGTTCCATTAACATTCTTGAGAGTCTAAAGAAAAAAGCAGATGTGGGAGATTTGGTTTCAGGGACTTTCACATACCCACTGCATATGTGTGCTTCAGATTTTCCACGTCTACTGGTTTAGTTCTCCCATATCTGTGTCAAATTTAAACCACTTGGACATCTGATTCACACTCACAATTAGAAAACAGCTTTTTAAAGCTAATTATATATTAATGATCCAAAATTTCACAGAATAATAGCTATCTGAGTCCACACTCAGATTAATTACTCAGTAATCCTGCATTCTTTAAAACAGAGGAGTGCATGAAGGAATGCCTTAGTGTGTTCTTTAGGGCTCATAATAGATATCTGTAAAATCAGAGAAGTAAACTTGTCAAACGTGTCTGTACCTCTGATATTCAAGTCACTTTCTATTTGGTTTTGGCAGAACCATTGCTTAATTATGAGATTGATCTATGTCAGGGCTGTCCTCTCTTTCTGCCACTCCAAAATCAGAATAGATACTTCAGAAAATTTTTCCCATGCTGGTGTAGGGAGTTTCTCTTTGTCAAAACAATTTTGAAAGTATAGGAGGCAGAAGAAAGTCTGCCTGTGTTCAAATACATTTTCCAATAATGAGAAGAGAGAGACAAGGAGAAGCATGTGTGAGAATTATAATTGGAAGGCAAGTAAGAAAACATTACCACCATTATGATAACATTTTATAGTTTATAGTGTAAGTAATATACTCTTTTCTCACTGGACCCTTAGTCAGAGGACTATGTGTCACACATGAGTAACTGCTGCTTTTTCAAGTCCTCCAAGTGTCAGCAATCCCAAAATACTGCATTTCAGTCTAGGATTCACATCACCTAAATAAATTTTTTTTTAATTGGAAGGTGTTAGACCTTATCTATTTGCTTGCCCAGTAGTTAATGAGGAGAGACAGACACTTTCAGCCCGTGGAAGACAGACAGACACTTTCAGCCCATCACATCCTACACCCAGGGGCCCAATGTAGAAGAGCTAAGTCTTATTCAAGAGTTGCCTGTCTTTCCAAACTGGAGACTTTCCAGAACATGTATGTCTGTCTTAACCTAGACCACTCTATTTTAGAACTATAGCATTATATAGGGTCCATGTTTGGCGTGCAAGGCATCAGACTGAAAAGTGTGGCACTGAAATTATTAAAGCATTAAACTTCAAACTGATGCCTTCAATTTTCCTCATATCTTAAATTCAGACTTTCTCAGAGCTTCAGTGTTATAGGTTATACCCAGTTAAACAGATACAAGCAAATTCAGATGTCAGCAGCTACTGCTTTCTTTATAGAACTGCTCCTCCTGGCATGTGCTAGTGTCCCGTCAGGTTTCTAAACCATTTATTTTGAGTGTCTTCCCTCATGGCAACTACCTTGAAAGCTGAACTGTTATCACCCTACCTTTCAACCAGATTGTTTTAACTTTGTCCCATGATCCAACAGGATATCTCTATTTTGAAAAGTTTTCATATTTGGTTCCCACATTTGTGTGGGGTCATCTCCATGGGCTGCATTTTCCTTTAGGGTGTATCTGCCTGCTGCAGTGTAGGGTCCTCCACAGACTGAAATGGGGAATATCAGCTGCACTTGCTTTCCACAGGCTGCAGGGAGACAACCTGCATCACTCCCATTATTGCTGGGCTCAGCTTTGGCCAGCAGTGGGCCCATCTTGGAGATGCCTGGAACTGTCTGACATGGGGGAAGCCACCTGTCTCTCTTCACCAAACCCACTTCTGCTGTTCTCCTCCACCCTCCTCCTCTGCCAACACCAGGACAAGTAAACCCAATATAACTTCCAGTATTATAAGTCTCTTGTGCTGGAAGGTAACAGCAGTTGAGTACTCTCCAAGATGTTAAATGGAAGTACTTTTATGTATTAGAATGACATAAGGATTGATTGTATCAGTTCTCACCCTGTATGCTGAAGAATAAAGGTGAGCATTTGGTATCTGCTTTGGGAAACTTCAATGTTAACATTGCCCACTGATTATTTTGTGTACAGAAAGTTGTTTTCAACAGGTCTGAATAAGTATTTTAAAATGATTTACTGCCTTCTCTGCACATAAAACAAATGATCTCTCTGCTCTGGAAATCATCCCAGTCTTCTTCATTGGCAGAAAGTTTCACAAATAAACTTTGAGAAGGTGATAAGTCTTATTTCTAAGCAGGTAATGTTCTGGTAGATATGAGCTGATATGAGTCCATGTATACCCTTAGATTTACCATCCCTCAGTGATAAAAATTTTCAGGTCAGTTGTAACAAATCTTCAAAGATTTCAAAGAGTTCAAAGTAGGCATCATCAGCTTTTTCCATAGTATATCTAAGCATGACCTTGAACAAAGATGTAATTTGAGTAAAAATGATATTAAGATTTTTTTTACAAGGTAAATTTGTCTTTTTCATTTTTTTGATTGATCTTTAAAAAAAAAAAAAAACCCCAAATTTTAAATGAATGCTGGATGATAATGTAGCTAATGAGCATCAGTGCTGGTGACGCTCATTTGGTATGCAACATTTTCTGGCTTACTCATAATATTGGCATTTCTTGTCTATCTGCAGATACCAATTACTTTCTTAATGTAGTTTCTTATTTTAGTGGTCAAGTGAATGTTGCAGATTAGTGATCTGAATATAAGGAAAAGTTAAATGGTTTTGGTTTCCATGAGAATGTTTCTAGTCAACTTGTCATCTGGCAGTTCACTGTGTGTAGTTAAAAAGTTCTATCTTCCTTGATTGAATAATACTATAACAATTGACAGCCAAATATCAACAAACAAATTAACAAACGAAAAACCCCCAAATAAATAAATAAACACTTCCAGCAATTAATTTGCATTATTTTGCCCTTGGATATGCCTGCTTATATCATTATAACTCCATAAAGTCCCATATGCTAAATAGTCTTTTACATAAAAAAAAAATAAATGCTTACTTCTTCCTTGAGTTTGCACAGCTGCTTTCTGTGACTGAAAGGAACCAGTATGCAAGTATTGGTACTGGTTCTGGATAAGGCTGTGGAATTTGATGGCCAAATTAATCTAGTTTAATCTAATGTAATTTGTAAAACTATAGTTGATGTACATTAAAGTTGCTTTAAAATGATGGGTTGATTACAAAGATATGGGATATTTTATCTCCTTACGGAATTGCATAGAAAGGCATGATTTTTAGTGAATTCAAAGATATAGCTCAAAAATTATTTCCTAAAGTAAAGCTGTATAGGATATTTTCATAATCTTCTGTTACAAATTAAATACATCTTCCAGGTCAAACAGGCATAATACTGTGTAAAAGTCAGAATATATTATCCTTTATTATTCTTGTCTGGATAGGTTTTGTATTTAAAGATGATGAATATATACTTAGACTGAGCTCTTCTGTCACTTAAATATAAATGACAGACATGCATGCAGTTTTGTTTGGTCATGTGATGTCTTTGTAATTCCTCACAAAGTAGTGTTTATTCATTTAGATTTGATTGAATAAACACTTATATTCAAGTTTCTGTATTTCACTGATATGCCACTAAAATGCATAATGCAGACACAGCATGAATTATCATCTGTATTTGAGTGGGAGATGTTTTATGACAGGTTGTAAAACCTGTTAAACAGTACAGTATCTTCTTTATCAGTACCTAATTTCTTTGAGTAAGAAGCTTTTCAATGTATACTATGCATGATCAGACCACTGTTTATCCTGCTGTGCATATCATCAGCAGTTTTATAAGTTGCCAGTCCAGAGGGTTTTCATTTGTCTCAGATATTTCATCTGTCTACATAGCCAAGAAACAAAAGGAAAGGAATATTTTTAGTACCTCCCTGTGTTTCCCTGTGGGGTTCTTCTCACCCCACTTTTCAGCAGACAGATAGAACTGAACTATTTTTTGTCTAGTTATATTGTAGAAAAAGGCAGACTCGGCACTGGGCTGAGGGAGCTATGACCTCACTAGCATTGAGCTTGTGAATGGAATATGGTGGCAGGGAATGGGAAAATGTTAGCATTCCCACCCTTCACATTTTACTGACAGAGGGATGGTTCACAGCTCTCAAAACTGTTCACAACATGCTGAGGCTTGCAGCTCCAGATTGAAAAAGTTAGGGTTTTTTATGTCTAGATGGTTCCATAAATCCTTATGGGATTTCATTTGCATGAAAATTCTAAAGAACCATCTAAATTATTTGTTATCAAATATTTTCATTTGCACTCTGCCAACTTGAATTTTGGGTTATCACTCCAAGGTGAAGTCACCAGCCCCTGCACCCCTTGCAGCCAAGCATTCCTGCAAAGATCACCAGCTAGTGTTTTCTACCTGGAGGCCAAGAGTGCACATGGACACAGCGCACCACTGAGGCAGTGACTCTGATGATGAACTTGTCAGTAAGTGTTACTGAGTCAGATTATGGCAGAGTAGCTGTACCACAAGACAACAGCAGTTTGTGCTTCAGAATTCACAAGATCAGCACATGGCTGGATGACCTTTTTGTCCTGGATAGCTGAATACTTATTTTGTATGTAAGGATTTCAGTATTTTTGTTTTGTTACCACTTAGTGCATATTTATCATCATTAAAAATACTGTGAAATGATTTGCCTTTAGTAGAAATGAATATTGGAGTTGAGGCATTTAAGAGTTCTGCCAGGACTGCAGATGCGTGGAAAACACAGCTCTAGACAGTGTATTTGTGATAATTACAGTTAAGATCCTCCAGTCTTATATCATGTAATTCTCCATGGAAAGTTCTTGATGAAATATTGTCAGTTTAAATTTCACTCATTTTTTAAAAAAAGAAAAAAAATCTTCCCTATGAGAAAAGTATGAATTTCTGCAGATGTGAAATACACCCCAAACTCTTTGTAATAGCAAGCCTTTATTTTATATTCCTCAAGAGCACCTGCACTTTCTTGCACCTTTCAAAGTTAATGTGTAAAATGGTACTAAATTTTCTTTCCTTTAGATTTTTTTTGATCCTGGATGTAGATGAACAGGTTTTACAATAACTTCTTTATCAGTACCTACGTATCCTGGTGGATTTGACCCTTCTGCCAAGTGTGTTCCCTGGTGTAGAAAATTCTGTTTATTTGTACCATTACAATAGCCAGGAAATTAATGGAATTCAGATCTCCTATGCTCATCTTCTAAGCCTACAATACTAATACTGTACCATACTCAATAATGATACAAAAAAGACAACCTGTTTATCATCCTCTGAGATTTCTTGTTAGCAACCAAGTTCCTATATTAATAAATACAGCAAAATTCATTTGTTTCATGACAGTGCTTCAATAATACAATTGTTTTTCTGAGCACGTAGTGCAGCTTGCACATTGACTGGGCCTTAGGTTCCTATTGCATTCCTTGTCTGTCTTCACTGTTATCCAGTGCTGAGCTCTGTAGGCAAACATGCAGTTTCCTCCAAAGAAAGCTCTCTCTAAGGACTTAAATAGTAAGCCAAAGTTTGCTGTCAAATTATTTCTTCGTACCCCATCTCTATGATAGATGTAGATGGTGAAGATTCAGTCTCAGCTCAGATTGCCCCTGGAGTCCTAGTGTAGGTCCAAGTGCCTGTTCAGGGAGCAGGTCACTCTGGTCAGGCCACTTACAAGTGGAGCAAAGCAGGAACAGATTTATCCTGGAGCACCTAACCTGTCCTGGGGTTTTCCTAAGCCAAATACATTGAAAATCAATTCCAGCAAACAAGCAGTAATAGAGACGGAAAATGACTGGAAGATAGTGTTACACTCGTTTGTTTTTTGTACACTCTTGACTGTTTTTAATTTTGTGCAGACAAGACCAATGTGTAAGTGCAGTCAGTGCTTCAAAACATGATTGAATATAAAGATCTTGATATTCAGCACTCCTGCATCTATCATGACAAGACAAAACAGGAATTTTTCTCATCAAGGTCTTAGATTCAGAGAATGATTTTCATTCTTTTTACACAACTCCAGGTTTGAATCATCTGCTTGGAAAGCTCTCATGAGCTCTCATGATAATTTTAGTGATTCAACTATAGTTCATGAGGACTGTTAACTGACCTTTCTTATTAAGAAGAAGTATGCTGGGAGTCCCCACTGATTGCTGAGTAGTGTTATAGTAAGATTCTGTCTGAGAAAGTGAGTACATTTTGAAGTGGCTGAAGTTTTTGGAAGGTTAGAATACCCACTCTCAAATTCAGTAAACTGTAATTCAAGTGTCTATGTGTATGCCAATTTGGCAAAAATTATGCCTGGTCCATTATGCAAACAAAACCAATTTTTTTGAAAGGTGAAAAAACTTTCATGATTAATACCCTACGAAATGAACCATTGAAAAGCTGTCATGACAAAAAGCAGCCGGCTTGCCCTTTTTCTACCAGCTCCTCTAGCAAGGGGTAAAGGCTATGTTTAATGATATGGAAAGTAGTTCTTAGTATCTCAGCATCACTGCCTTGGCTGTCAAAATAACCATTCATTTCTGTGGCTTGAAATGGACTCTATACAGCTTTTTATGAAAATGCTTTGAAAGCCAAGCATTGTTGCCTTGTGAGTTTATGGAATTCACATGGTAACTTTCAAAGAGGAATTATATGAATTTGAACTGCATGAAGCCTTAACTGGAATGAACGTGATGATTCAGATAATTCCTGACGATGCTCTCCTACAGAAAGTTGGACATTACATACATTCTTGTACAACAAAATCACCCAGTTACTTCTATTCTTCGAGCATTAATCTGCAGCAGAGCAGTTTTTGCTTTAAGCACTGCTGTACTCTAGGGCTGACAATTTGGATGTGATTACAATGTATGGGTCTTTAACATTATAATTGTCATATGGTACTTTGTGCTCCTGTAGCAGGCCTGCATGATACTGGCAGTGAGTAGAGACAATGGATATTCCATGGAAACTGAGTAACCTACCTAAGTTATGCTGCTCCTACCAAATTCAGTGGCAGTGTTTTCAATTATATCACTGTGAGCAGTATTGTGCCTGCCTGTGTGGGAATAAAAATGAGAGCCAAAGAAGAAAAGATCTGCATGAATCACAGACAAGTTAGCTTCTAAGTGTTTGATTTTAATAAAAGGTTGTTGGAAAAAGGGAAGAAAGGTAAGACTAGGAATGTAATTTAACGGTGGTTAAACTGTTCTTGTCAATATAATTTCATCACATGAACTTCCCTTTGTATTAGAATATTAATGATTGTCCTGCCTGAGGTCTGCCTTCCTCTCCCTCTGGAGCATTTGGTTTATCAGCTTAGGGATTGTGGCCTTTAGTGTCTGGCTTTGTGAAAAGTTACTCAGTGCTTCTATGTTTGTTATTGCTGCTGTGTGAGCTGGGAAATGCTGCTATCTCCACCTGTCATCCTCATTACCAGAGATCTGCCAGGTCACCCTTTCCTCATTAAGATTTCTTCCCCACTCTCGTCATACTTATCTCTCCTCATATTTACCAATCCATGTACTCTCTCACACAGACAATATTTTTATGTTTTCATATTTTGGTTCCTATTCTTTTACTGAAGTGATCTGCTGTCTGCTTTTGGCATCTGCCTTCCAGCTGGGTGAACTGCTATTTTTAATGATGTGCCTTCCAGAAATACAGAACATCTTATGAGTAGGACTGGACCATTTGTAAACCTATAGTTTTCCACACTTATGATAAGCTGCTCCATATAATACATGTCAAATTCTTATTGCATGCTAAATTAATGCAAAATGTAACTAAAATAGAAATCAAGTCAGAGTTAGCATTCAAGCCAGACTCATGTTTTTTGCATCTTTACTTTCAGAATTCCTTAACAGCAAAATATCATAAAAGGAAGTTCAAAAGTCAGAGATGGCAGAAGTACACGGATGTGAGAACTCAGAACAGATGAGACTTTAAAGAAGAAAAAGATGAAATTGAAATGTGATTCTAATTCATCAAAATGGAAATTGCAACTCAAAAAAAATCAGCCAAAAGATCAGAAATTCATGGAGTTTCCTTTCCTACCTTCCTAGCTGTTGCGGTGTAGCACTTTAGAAATTCCTCAAACTTTTGGATATGGAGTATTATAAAAGTACAAAACAAGAATTTAATCTAATTTAATTAACTTTGAAGTGTTGATAGGGTACTGTAGACTCAAGAACTTACTGAATATGAAATATGGGATAATATTTTTAAAATACAATGTTATAGGTGCAATTATTTTCTTTTATTTCATAATAGATTTCTAAATTTTATTATAAACTTTATATAGTCTGCTTAGTAATTCAAATATTTGACTATCAAATTGAAAATAGGAAAAAAAAGGAGAAATGAGAATGATTTATTTTATCTGAATCATGTGAAACTTCCATTTTAAAATATTAATTATAATAAAAATGTGACTGGAGATTTTTGTACTTATTAAAAAAATACAGATTAATGCAACTTCAGTAAAACCACTATGTTTAACGTAATTTATACAACACTGTGTTATATTAAAACCAGTTATGTTTTTTATGAAATTAAATTAAAAGAAACATTCATCAAAACCACAAAGCTCCATGTTCTTGTTCAAACCAAAGTCATACACAGACAAAGGATTTTCTTCCATGCTTGTTTGTGCAGGGTTTTGCCTTATTTTAGGAGTGTCTATTATTGCAGTTATATAGCTTAACTCCAGGATTAAATGATTTCTCATGTTTTTTCTGAATTCCCTGGGGTAGCCTTTTCTGTTGAAGACAAGTAGAAATGCCAGCAAAGGCTTGTTTACAGTAGTAGAAGTAAAATGGGATTTTGGAGCAGGGTGAACAGTAGTGAACAAAGAGCTGTGTAAGTCCTGTAGGTGATGCTGTGAGGGAGAGTGTCACTATTGGACATGCAATGAACACACTCACACTGCCAGGTCAGGAAAGGAAGAAGAAGAGGAAGTTTATTTTTTTACTTCAGTTTATATAGATTTTAGACAATGACCATGGATTGGAGGAAGAGATTGTCACCTCCTCAACCACACTGGTCAAACTAGAAGTCCATCAAGTTTTTCTTCCTCAAGAGAGGAATGTCAACAACAAGCAAATGTTAGACAAACATTCTTTTATGTGAAAATGCGTGAGAACTCTGAGAATCTGACTCCAAGTATGCAAACATATCAGAAGGCTGAGAAGAATTGTAAAAGAACAGTGTGACAGGAAAGAACAATGCAAAATGAAACACAAGAAGGGCAGTCAGCTGCTAATAGGGACAAAGAATGAAAAAAACAGGAGTGTGAGGGCTGAGGCCTCAGACATGGGCGCCAGAGGAGCTCGTGAGTGATACTCAGCAAAACACATCTGAGGACACCCACTTCTCCTAGAAGGCATCTGTGGAGCTGGGGACATAGTACTGCTTGAAGGCATGACTAGCAAGGGAGAATTTTTTTTAGAAAACCCTCTTTTGCATTCTGTTTCCTCCTCCAGGTGGCAGGAACGGACAGCATAGATAGATCCAGAATAAAATGGATTGTGTTGGTTGGGCCTCTGACAGAGGAAGAAAGGTGTAAGAAGACATGTGAAGCCAAAATCTCAGCAAGAGGATCAGGAGCAGTTGGAAGAGCATGGAGTACAAGTCTCTCGTGGCCTGCCTTTTGCCACAGGAGGCACATGAGTCCACAGAGAGGGGGATGTGCCCATGCCCACCCACCTATGAAGGAAATTCCTGCATGTGCCAACCATGGCCTGAGTTGCAAGTAGAGGACAGCTCTGTCAGGTTCATCACACATGCCCCATCACTCTGCTTTCCTCCTCAGACGACAAGATGTCCTATCTATTGGTGACTGGCAAAATAAAAGGGTGAGAAAATGGAGGGACTAGAGGACAGACATTGTGACAGATGATTATGAAGCCCAGTTTTGGGATGGTTGGGCTCTAAGTGAGACTGACAAATTGAGGGATATGCAGGACAGTGGTTTGAGGAGAAGGTCTGGAGAGCAGGGGCTGGATGTGCATGGGCTGCCCTGTGGCAGGGCACCAGGACAGGGATGATGCCATGCCAGATTCACCTGCTAGCTCCTGACAGCACATCAAGAGTGGCTGTTCTCAGAAGCCATCTGAGTAACAGCACAGCACAAGATGTGCTGAGACACAGGCAGAAGCAAGGATGAGGGAGAGGTCTTGCATGTGGTTTCCAAGGAAGTTAATTTCCAAGGAAGGTACAGGGACAAAAGACTGTGAACCATCTTGTGAAGAAACTTTTATACAGGGGAGGGTACAAATTTTCAACCAATGGAGAAAGGAGTGGGGAGGATCACAAGGCAGGGTTTAAAATACCTAAACCAATGAGGAGGCACAGGGAGAGGGGAACAGTTCAGACAAACCAATGGTGCTTCCCGGAAAAGGGGATTTCCAGTGGATTTCCGAAGACAGGGGGGCTGGTACAAGGCAGGATTGACAGCTGGGTAGGAGAAGGGATAAGAAACAGTCTGTAACAAGGGGCAAGGTCTAAGGCAAGATGGACAACTGGGTGGGAGGGTACAACTCGGATTGAACAAACAACAGAGGAGAGAACGGAAAAAACCAGGAAATAAACCCACACTGCAACAGGGGGAAGCACAGGAGGCTCCTCCAGCAGCAAGAAAGGAGGTGGGCTGGCATGTGCACCAGTGGAGTGAGAGAAAGCACATGCATCTTTGCCAAGATGAAGGAAGAGATGAGGTTGTTAGGAAGACAAGACTGCCAAAGCTATCCAAAAATGTAGAATAGAGAGAAATGGAAACTCAGGGCATGTCTAGTGGGGATCTTTAAAGTTTCTCAACTTTCATCCTGACCAAAGGTTGTGACTGAGCAGGACTTGGCTGTTTTCTGTTGTGAGAGAAAACCAAGTGAGCCCAATGGTGTAACCTGAGATCAGAACAGTCAGAGCTCTTCAGCCTTTGTTCCAATATTTTGCCTGAATATGAAACACAACCAAAATTCAAATTAGGCAGGGTCCCAAAAGCCTGCAAGGCTAATCTCAGGCTTTGACAATCCAGAGCAAATTCTCCCCAGACAATTCATGTTAACTCTCTGATTTAGTGACATGTTCAGCAGGAGTCCCTCTGCTCCAGAATTAAACCCAAACAGTGCAAAGATCCCCTGCAAGGATCAGAGAATTGGTTGATGCCAAAATCCCTTTGAAGCAGGAGTTGGATGCAGTTACACTGGACAGAGGAAGGGAAATTGCAGTGATACAGCATTTTCATTAGTTTGTGAAAGAATGTAGACCCTGTTCTGAAACACTGGCAAAGTCCAAGCATTCTCCATATCACGGTTTCAAATTTTCAGACCTACTCATGATTCACTGATGTAGCACTACCAGATAGGTACTTCTAGAAAAAAGGGTGCACTGCATCTATTCTCTCTCCCATGAATACATCTAGCAGCCACCACATGCTTCCTGTATTCACTTTTCCTATTTCTTTATTATACTGAGAACATAAAATAATGCAGAGCATACTCTGTCCCTGACAAGTGCTTTTCAGCCTTCAATTGACAAAACCTGACATTTACTTCCCATAAAAGCACTCACATAATAACAATAATAAAATATAAAAACAATAATAAAAATGCTCTGCAGAGAAGGATCAAGCTAACATCAAAAAATGTCCTGAAATGTCTCACATAGAAATTAGATAGGAGTCTTGCTATGCTTTGTAAAGAATATTTTGACAACCATTCTTAGGCAGATTTTATCTGTGGGATAGCTCAAGGAATCTAGAAACCCCACTTCAAGCTCCAGATGATGAAAGATATTTCTGTTCATGTGGATTCATTTCATTGATTTACAGCATTATTTTTTAATCTCAAAGTTAATTTTCAAACAATTCCTCCTGCTCCCTTAATATCTAGAGTCTGAGAACAGCAATAATGAAAGTTTCATAGGGTCTTAATGAGCTAAATTGACCAAGGTTACTTCTTGATGAGACAGCTCTGCAACCCATTTTATCTTCGGTTTGCAGAAGCCTATTAACTTGAAGATAGAGAAGACAGCTCCAAAATACAAAGAAAGACATGATTGTTCCCAGAGGAGAAGAGAGAAAATTGACAATATCTTCAGCCAAAATTTGGTAATATTCAGAGTTAGTCTTTGATTCAGACCCACCTAGTTATTTCCAGAAAGTCTTTGCTGGAATACTGATGAAGGTATCCCTTTGTAAAAAGCACAGTATTTTCCACTTAATTCCTTAGCAATTGATTAGCATTGTAGAAACTGTACACATAGTAACAATGGCTTCACAGAAGGGTAATTTCTATTATTGTGTATTACATCCTTGAATCGAATGTTCCAGTTGTGTGGGCCACATCAGGCTAACAATACCTCCATTTTCTGAATTCAGTATTTTTTATTTACTGTAATTGCCTTACAAGTAATTGATTTCTGTCAAGAACAGACGTCAGCTTCAGAAAATCTCCAGTTGTCATTGGTAGCCATTTCCTCAAAGTAGTCATTAGCTTAGCAATAATGATGCTTAGCTCTTGGAAGAAAATGGAAATCTTTCTATTCATGTCAGTAAACTCATCAGATTCCTTTGTGAGTGTGGCTATTAAATCAACATTTTTGCATAATATTGAAGCTTCCACATGTTGCCATAACAATTAACACCTCCTCCTAAAAATTACTTTTGAGGAAATAACCTCAGCACATTCAGTTACTTTAAAAAGGAAGGACATTTTGGTAGCTCCAGAGTGTTTCTGTTTGGCACATACGTGACACCACATGCAAAGACAGTGATGGATTCCTTTGCTTTTTCTCTGTTAGAGATGCCAGAGTCATTAAAATGCTAACTTAATATGTGTTTATTCTGTACTCCTATGCACAGCACACAGTAAACTTAAATCCTGAGTAGGTAGGAAGAGAAGGTATTATTTTGGATCCATCTCAAGCAGTCTTCCATGACTGACACAAAGTCCTGTGATTAGCCTGAATAAGAAAATTCACTAGCACTTTTGTCCTTATAAAACAAGTAACTGCAGCTTTCTCCAGTGAGGAAATGCACTCTGAATTTGTGTGTGTCTTGCTCTCTGAGTCTCTTTGCACACACCTATTTAGCTGGTTCCTTCTGGATACTTTGAGCCTGAGCAGAGCTACCCAAGAGAGGGTTACAGAGGTGCAAAGGGAAACCTTGAGCTAAGTCCATCAAATCTAGCTCATCACTTGAAAGGATGTTTACAAAGAGGAGACAAACATTTTCAGGATAATAGGTTGCTGAAGGTTTACGCCATTACTCCTTGCTTCTTCTTTATTATGATTGATTGCTCCTCAAAAATGTTTGGTTCAAACATTTTTCTCCCCCCAGACATGCGTAAGGCAGAATTAAACTATGAGGCCTGGTAATGGGGTAATTTTGATTGCAGAAGTAGAAACTCTTGTGAATGTAGTTCAGATGTAAAAATGCTGTAGGACAAAATGTCAAGTCAGAGTTTGCTACTGTTTTGGCTGGGTCTTAGAGACTTCAGTCTCCTCCTGATCATCCATCTAGTTCTTACCCAGGAGACACCTGTGAGGAGACAGTATGAGCTTTATGGAGCACAAAAACCCTAATATACAAAGACGTGACAAAATGGATTTCAGAAACACAGAGGCAGTAGGGCAGCTATCTTCTTCCCCTCTCTTTCTCTTCAGGAGTATTCCTAGGTATTTGCATAGCACCAACACAGAAGACAAAGCAAAATCTGCAAGCAATGACATGCTGTTTTCCAATTATTGAAAATATTCATGGCTTTAATTTTATTTTTTTTAGTATCATTAAGCACATGACAGCTACATCCAGTAAGTCTCTTGATAATTATTCATATTTTTTTGCTGTTCCAATTACATAAATTAAACACATGATGTGACAAAGTCATATATTTGGAAAGTTTTTCAAATTAAGTATTGTTAGCAATGGGAGGTTGTTGATTGTATTCCCACAGCTCAGCTAGGTCTAATTAGAGGGGTTTTTGTTACGAGTATTCAGTCATATGTCATTTGGTGAACCTCTGCTATGTCTTGAACATTTCTCAACTTCCACTAGCTGAAGAGCTTCTGATTTTTTCACTTATTATTTAGAAATTTCTGTGAGATTGCAAATGACATTCAGTGGCAATTAGGAGAAGTTCATGGATCAAAAATTATGACAAATGTAGTAGACAAATTGGGCATTGTATAGAGTTTTAAAAACAAAGCCCACCAATATTAGTCTAGTCAATATTGTTTATAGAAAAATTACTTGCATACTACAAAAATCCCAACTTAAAATAAGATATGTTTTCCTGGGGCAAATGTGTTCTATATAAATAGACAAAATAATTGCATATAAAATATGCCACCAAACAGCATTTTCAACATGTGAGAATAATTCAAGAGCAAACAATTCTCACAGAAGTCTAACAGCAATGGTTCATTGTAATCAGCAAGTCAATCACTCAATTAGCATCACTGATGCTGACAATTAGTCTTTTGTTTTTTTGCATCTGGTGCTTTTAGCAAGATTCATTTAATCAAGGAGTTTATCTAGATACTAATTTATTTACCCTCTTGCTTTATTTTGCAACTTGCATTCATGGTCAAAAGATGTTAATTCTTTCATTTTAAGGAGTTCTATTTAAGACTGCATGATTTAAATAAATACATGGATATATTAAAAATATACATAAATAAAATATATAAATATAATAATATTATATACATAAATATCCATACATAAAAATTAAATGTTTCTTTACATTTATTTTAAAGTTGGTGATACTGGAAATATATCCCAGGATGGGATTTTAAATTTTTTTTTGCCACAGATCTGAGTAAAATTCAATGCAGATTTGCATGAACAAAACAAGGTAGGTCTTGATTAAGTACCAGATGTTGCTCTCCTTCATTATTCTGGGAAATAGCATGACAGTAGATGACAGACTTAAGCTTATTATCAGTCCCAGTATTGTAAAATTTTATTTTCATTTTAATCAATGGCAAAACAATCCTTTAACATAAAGAGTTATCTTCTCTTTTGCTTATAAATCATCTTTTCTCTCTGCTGTTTGAAAAATAATGATCGCTTTGAAAATTAGCTGTCCATGGTAGATTAATCAAAATATCTCTTGAATTTTTCATGGTTGTATCTAATTATATTTAATTAAACATGATTTTTAAATGCAGTATCAAAAAATTGAATAAAATGTTTTGACTCTAATTTTCTTCCAATGGATTAAAGAGAACTCAAATTTTGATGTTGATGGTATTGTACCAACCAAACTGTTTGTCCAGTGCATTTTGCAAGTTCATAATCTGCAACATTTTTCAAAATAGTTAATTCTCACACTTGCTATTCTTCTAGAAGTGCTCCCTCAGTGCCACATGGCATCATCTCTTCAGTAAGGCTGTAAAAACCTTTTCTGCACTTGGCCAAATTGCTTACAACAGATGTCCAACAATGGTTGCAACCTGGGCTTCTCAAAATGTAACTTTTGTATTTATATTGATCTTCACACAAGTAACTACCTTTCATGATCAAAAGTGTTGTGGTTTCCTTTGCAAGAAAGCAGTTTATGCAATTCAAGAAGCTCAAGTAAAGAAGCTCCTTCTTTTAAAGGAAACATTGTTTGTAGTCCAGGAAAGGAATAGAAATTGAAAGTAATTTTTTTTTTTTTTGCGAAATATCCTTGATGCCTCTTTTGCTAGCAACTGGAATTGTGGACTGAGATAGGAAATAAAAAAGTGGAAAGAAATAATTTCTGAAGAAGTCATGTCTCTCCAAATAACTTTTCCAGACACACCCCATCCTTCTTCTGTTGTGAGATTCTTATGCATATTGGAAAGGATAGGTGATATTTTGTCAAGAGATAAGACTCATTTGTATAAAAAGAAATTAGAATAGAAAACAAAGAGGTCTAACAAGAAGTCTTGTTCCTTGACATTTTCCTATCACCTAGTAGATTTCCCAATAAGATGCTATGCTGGCTTCAGACAGTAGGGCTTGGATTACCATGGGAAGAGCTTAGTGCCAGTCCTATAGCTTGGGTCTGTAGCACTACATCTATAAATTTGCTTTAGTAAAATACCAGCAAGGATGATGAGCTGTTAGACAGGTCTCCTGGCATGGCTTTGGTGTAGCCATGGTGACACATTGTCCCAGGACAGTATCAAATGGAGCTGGCAATGGCAGCCTGCCAGTATCCAGGCTACTGGGGAGGAAGCCAGTTTAGCTGTCACATTCCAGTGTCATCTGCCTGAATAGCAAACAGCAGTCTCCAGACTATGCTGTAGCAGCAGAACCATTACTTCCACCCCTGGTATAAAAATCTGGAGTTTTAAACTAATGGGCTCTGCCCAGCTCCCATTCAAGCTTCTGAATACTACTCAACACAAATAGACATTTCCTATCCTTCATCATCACTCAAACACAGCAAAGTGAATTTTGTTTAATTTTCACCTGAAGAGGTATACAGTCCTCAAAGGACCGATCAAAGCCCATAAATTGAAAACACAAACAAAAAACACAACAAAAACCAAACAAAAAACCCAACAAAAACCCCAAACAAAAAACCAAAACAAACAAACTCCAAACAAAAAAAACCAAAAAAATCCAAAACCAACAACAACAACAAAAAAAAAAAAACCAAAAAACCCACCAAAAAACAAAACCAAAAACCCACAAAACCAACTCACTTTGGAAATGCTGTCCTTGATTACACTCCCTGGCCATGAAAAAAGGTAGATGAAAAGCATGTTTCTTTCCCTTTCAGTGCTAGAATTCCCTGTTGTGAGTTCTAACAACAGAATTATTATTGTGAAGCCAGCTCATAGAGCAACTGCTATTTTTAAGGGTCCAGAAGATAAGGCCTTGTCTCTTTTCTTAAAAAGATAAAAAAGTCAAAATAATATAAGTTTTGTAATGACTAGCAGCTGTCAGCTCAAGGGTAACTTCTCATTACTACCTAATGTGACTTACTCTTTCAAAAAAAATAGTGTAGCCATCTAATTTTTGGGTCTGTGAAGTTTGCATTTGGTATTTCATAGCATTCTTTTCTCAGGTATGTTTTTTATGGAAAAGAGGAAATACCCTATGTATCTTGTGGCTGTGGAAATGTGTGCTATTTCTTAGTTTAGGCTAGACACATATCCCACATTAAAAATTGATTCCTCCCAACATTGGCATAAACAAATGTGGGAAATGTATTCTGGGTGATATAAGGAGATATTATTTTCAGGATTATTCCCTTAAGAAGCTAATATGTGTTACATGAGACAGAAGAGTACAAAATGACTCATTTTCAGAGTTTGAAGGTTTAAAAATAAAATTACCTGGTTATCCGCAGGCTTCATAACTGAAGTAAATACCTTGTAAAGCAGCAAAGTTTCAGAAGAGTGACTCCATTACTTTAAAGACTTCAGTGAAGTGCACTCAACGGACTTCACAATAAAGAAAGTTTGTAAATTGTAACCTGACAAATGCACTTACAGAAGGTGGAGGAAGATTTAAAAATTACTTAGTGAAATAATGTCTATGTTACAGTATCTCATACTGTATGAAAGCAATAGCCCGTTAGGTAATAACAGTTTATTAGGGGAAAAACTGGCATTCTTTCTATCTTCGCTTGCTCCAACAGTGTTAAACCAGGAGCTTGTTTAACACTGAGACAAAGCAGCTAAAATCAATCACAGGAGATGAGCATATCTTTGGCTGGATGGGACTGAGATTTTGAATGAGCATATCTACCAGACCTGATCCTCATCATGGGAGTACAAGGATTAATAACCACAATTTTATACAAAGAATCTTCCATTAGATCAATCCCTCTATTATGTAATGGCTCTTGAGTGCTTTTTGCAGTAGTTTATGTCATGATATACCAGAATAAAAGCAGTCCAACCTGCATGCTGCTTTAACTCACTGTAAGAGCAACCTGCAAGTTGCACTGAAGTGATGGAGGGTTTCCTCCTCCTCCGCTGCTACCACCAGGTCTACCATGGTACCAGGCATTTCCTATCAGATGGGAAATAACTAGGAATCTCACTGCTATTTTTCTTCTTTTTCCCCTCCCTGTTTGAGTGTGGGTGGTGATTTGCACAGACTCAAGCAGGTTAAAATGATGTGGCTGTGTACTGTGCCTGTTTACTCACCCACCCCTCTTGCAGCCATGCCACCTCTATGGCAACAAGTGAACCGTGTGTGTAGCTCCTGACTGTCAGCCCACACAACCAAAGCACAGCTCCTTATGGGCTCTGTGAACATGCCATTCTGTAGGCTGAGGAGTTGCTCTGCATATGATGAGATGCTTCTGCTGAAAGATAACTTAGTCTAATAGCTCCTGGACAGTTTCAAGCCTCCCAGCATTATCTGAAGTCCTTTAGAAATAAGTTCGCCATCCTACTGATACTCACAAATGTTGGTGACATTTGCTTAACAGTTTGACAGGTCTGGTGATCTGACTGGAAGAAGTTTGGTAGCACATATAAGTTTTCTGGCTTAATTTCTCACATTTTTCTAGACTGACATCCAAATATATTTTGTGTTGGCACAGCAATACATTACTTGAGAGCAAACCTGCTCCCACTGAGACCATTAAAAATTCTGAGTTGTGGGGAATAACTCAGGAATGACATTTACTCCTTGAATAGCATGCTAAAGAAATTGCAATATGACGTTTGAAAATAACTTTCAGAAAGTCAAAGAAATGGCTGTGGAATTGCTTAGGTGTTTTTAGCCAATGTTGCAGATTCTCCGTCTAGAAAAAAAATAGTGATCTTGCAGATTGTTTAAGGAAATAAAGTTTTAGTTTTAGCAGCATAATATTTCAGAATGATTTCTGTAAGGCTCCCATCACAATTAATTTTTGCAAGAATTAATTTTTACATGAAAATAATATACAGAGAAGGTGTCTCTGATATGTTTTGGGAGCTGTTTATTTTACTCTGTTCTGTGAAAATTGCTCATGAAGTGATCTGATGGCATCACATATAACAGAAATGCAAAAACACTTCAACTGTGTGTTGGTGAAGAGTTAGAGGTAAAAATCAGATCTGATGACAAATATGAGCCTACTCTCTTGTTTTGTGGTCTGGTTTCTTTTTATACCATTTGATCTGTGTCTGCTCTTCCAAACAATGTTATTTTAATTAAGCAGACTGTTCTGTCAGAAAGCAGAGAGTTCTTAGGGTTCATAATCCTCAACCTAAAATAATTGAGGATAGCATGATGACAGTGGGATGCTCTTCTGAAAATACTCTTATGAACGACTTTTCTTGAGTGAGATTTTTCAATAATTACTATATTCCAGCACTAAGCATATGGAGATGTCATAGTGAGAAATTTGCTCTTGTGGAGAAGGCTTGAAAAAATATATTCAGTTCCAGGTCTGGTTGGGGTGTAACAAATCATCTGACTGGAGAAAAGGTTCAGCCAGAGTGGGAAGTATGCAAAGATGACCTTATCTTTTCTCTCTCTCTCTCTCTCTTTTTTTTTTTTTTTCTTTTTTGTTCTTTTACTCAATTGTTCTGAAGTGAGAGGAGTCACACATCACATGAAATCTCTAGACTACTCCCTGTTTCCTCTGAGGAAACTCAGTTTCCATATCTCATCTGATCACTGAACTATTAGCCACCCTGGCAAACAGAGCAGAGAAAGAGGTTTCTCATCTCTTTTGTTAACTGCTCATTTCAAACAGAAATCTCATTTCAAACAGAGTAATTGAAGCTTTATTAAATGAAAAGAGCAGGAACAGTTAGACAACGAGTAGGGTATTGACCTGGAAATTACGAGAAATTATTTTCAATCCCTACCTTCCAGGCCAGAGAAAAGATTTTACCTTTGTCTCTACACGCCATCTGTACAAGATTGTGTGTTTGTCTTTGGCATGCTTGTGGGAAAACTGCTGTAGGTATCCAAATCTGAATGAGGCTAATGGTGAGGAAGCGAAACATTCAAATGGAGGAGAAGGGATGAGAACAGAAAAATTTTCATGGTCATTTCTGTGGTTCCTGAGTATCGCTACCAACCCTTTGCAAGGCACTGAACAACAAACTTTGACTGGAAAAAAGTGTTTTTTCTGATGCTCGCAGAGAACCCCAGTGAAGTACAGTCTTTTCTGGCATCTGCATGTCCTTTATTTGAAACAGAATGTGTGTGTCTTTCCAGTACTATTTTCAAAAAGAGAGACTGAAGACAAAACTTTTTGTTATACTGCTTGTTCTATACTGTTTAGAGTTAGGGTTACTAGATCTGTGCCTGCAGCCTGACCTGTGTCATTTTTGTGCCACAGTCAGTTTCCAAAAGATTAAGGACACTTCCAAGGAGGAACAGAGCTATGTAAACACAGCTTTGGCTTTTGCAGTGCCCCCGAGAAAGATACAGAAAGGAGCCAAAGGAGTCAAGGGTGATAATGGTTTACTTGTAACAACTTACACTTCTGCTTGCTAAGAGCACTCTGAGCTCTCTCCTGAGCAGAGCTGCTGCTATGGACCATCTCCTGAATCCAGGGGCAGCTATTCAGAAACACCCCAGCCAGCCCCAGCCCAGTTCTACACATCCACACCCACATCCACATTCACACCCACACCCACATCCACCCCCACTCCCACTCCCTCATCTGTGTGGCACTGTGCAGTCAGATTTCAGTCAGAGGACTGTGCCCATGCCAGCTGGGTTTCTCGCCAGTGAAGATGATGGTTTGGGATGCAGAGCCAGTGCTACACATTCTTGGTGTTTGCCTGTTCTCTGCTAACACAGGGTCTGCTCTCCTGCGCTGCAGCTTGGTGTGGGCAAGTACACCAAGATGGTGATGGGAGCAAACCCCACCTGAAGAGACAGTGATGGCTCTTAGTATGGAGACAAGCTCAACACAGTTTGGATTAAAGGTGCATTGTCCCATGATATACGTCAGCACAAGCATTATGCTGCTGTGCATGGTGTGAACGAAGAGAGGTGTTTAAAAGATATACCTCACAGTAGTCCTGAGGCCTTTAAGACTGAATGCAATTAAATATGCTTTAAACTTTATACCTTACCTAATTTCTCATCTTGTATTCTCATACAATAAACTCAATTATCTCAATTGTCTTTCTCAATCTAAATGATTCTGTGATTCTTTGCTCCCTGACAAGTAAATTTATGTTAAATATCAAAATATATTGGTGAAAAAAGTTTTGCATGGAAACACTATAGAGTGCTGTAAAGCTCACCAAACCTGCCAAGACAGTTTAAAAATCACCAATAAGCACTTTGGGGAGAGGAAAATAAGAGAACATCAATCTACCCTAATAAAAACTAATATCTGAAAGTTAAGCTGTATTCCAGCTAGAGCTTTAAGTACTGCTAGGACTTAGGAAGTCATTTCAGTAATGAAATGGAATTTAGAAACCACAAAGAGGAAGGCAGTTCTCCCTCTCCTGCCATTTCCAGATCACATCCAGATGCTGTCATCTGTCTGAATGTAATTATTGGTCTTGATACAGAGACAGGAAAGAAAAATCAAGTTTCCTGTATTTGGGATGGCTCATGGGGTGATAGGAAAAACAAGAGCAGTCCTGAAGCACACAGCTGCAGCCTCTGTGGCTGAGATTTACTGGAATGAGGTGCAACCGTGGGAGGAAACTGAGAACCAGCTGCAGCCAGGTGTGATGATAGGCATGGTTATGTAATGGTGCACAGCACTGAGATAGACATTTAAGCCTACAGTCAGACTTGCTGAGAGAAATTTGGCAGCTGCCTCCAACTCCTTTGGTCAGAGTGCTATACTTACACAGCTTTAAGAGTCAAGGTAGCACTTTTGGAAAGTACTTGTACCTGGTGACTAGCTTCTCTGAAAAGGTCTTCAAATTCCCCTTATAGTGAAAAAAAAAAAAGTAAATAAAACTAATAGTGAATTCATATTGCTTATCACATGTAAATAGAGATTAGAAAATTGATTTATGTAGCAGTAAGTGAAAGTCTTCTGCTTATTTTTCATTCTCAGTTGAAGACTATGTTTCACCCATATGCATTTTTAGAGTGAGACAAGTAATGGTGGGCAAGGGGAGAAAGAGGCTGGATGTTCTTGCTACCAATGCAGTTTAGAACCATTCTCCCCTCTCTACAATGGGTTACAACCTATGGATGCACACAGAGCAGAGCATGCATTTTACCCAGGAGGCTTGTATTCTTGTCTCTTGTCTAGGAGGCATGTATTCTTTGTATGTGATTTTTTTTCAATGCAAACTGCAGTATATGCCTAAGAGATTAATCAAAAAGATGAAGTAATTTTAGCATCCTTACATGAAATGCTATATTAATCACATATTTTTATTTAAATTACAAAAAGAAATTGTCTGAGACTTAACTTCAGGCAGTCAGAATTTCATATATTTGTTGCCAACAGTCTAATAAAAAGATCAAAATTGGTTCTTGTTTTTGTTTTGGATTTTTTTTTTTTTTTGGCTGTTGTTCCACACCAGTTTATTTCCTCAAGGCAGTACCTGGTTCATATACTTAATTATTTGTATTTAAATCAATATTTTTGTTCCACTTACATTTTAAATCAAATATTCGAAGACTTGACCTATTCTTCTGGGCAAAATGACTGCTTCATATGTCTCTATTGAAATATTAATGAAAATATAACATTTTCTTATAACTGTAACTTTTGTCTGCACTTTTGATTCTAATTAAAAGCAGTAAATCTGTCAGAAAAATCTTTTTGTATAGCTCCAGAGTCATCATAAAATGGGAACATTTCATACCTCAGTATTGTTTTCCAGAAATTCAGCTTTAAAATAGGAAATTAAATAGTTTTAAAAGACATCATCATAAAGAATTCATGTTAGTCCTGTTCTAAAAAGTTCATTAATAGTAGTTCTGTGTACCAAATCATCCATGGGTTTTATTTGAAACTTTTTCCATTAAGTTTGTCTATCCAAGAGTCCAATGAATTGAGGCAAAGTGGAAAAAGCCTAATGTATCCACAGTAGTCGTACTCAGTGAGGTTTTAGATAATATTTTCAACAAAACTTGAAGTAAACCATTCATGTTAAACAACTTCTCCTGAGAGAAAAGGTGCTAGGAGGGATGAAACAACATAGTTGCTTCTCCTCCCAGCTGTTTTGTTGCTGCTGTGTATTTATCATCTCTGACTCTGGAGAGTTTTTCAAAGACAGAGGGGTAGATGTGGACCAATACTTTCCAGAAACTTGACATCAAATCATAGAATCATAGAATTATAGAATTATTACAGTTGGAAAAGAACTCCAAGATGATCAAGTGCAACCTTTGACAGAACACCACCATGTAAACTGAACCATGGCCTTAAGAGCCACATCCAGTCATTTCTTGAATACTTCCAGGGACAGTAACTTCAACACTTCCATGGGCAGTGGAAATTGGGATTTCCAATGCTGAATCACCCTCTCAGAGAAAAAATTCCTCCTGATGAGTTCAAGTGAGTTATAGCTACTTTTGAGGCACATCCCACTTCTAAGGTACATCCCACCTTTGAGGCACTCCCACTTATTGCAGCCTTACCATTCAGACTACACCTCCTGAGTTTGGCTACAAGGAATTTTGCATTCTCCACGTAAGGAAGTCTTGCTTCAAGAGGAGAAACAGAAATTTAATCTTCCCTCCATTAATATCTCCTATTTCTTTTTGTTTTTAGTGCGGATCTCTTACTGCAGGTGAGTGTTGTCACCTTGTAATCTGATATAAAAGGTGACTAGCAACAAAGACTTTTGCTATAATTTTAGAATGAAAGAAACTGTGATTCTCTGCTGTTGCCGTAAATCCAGGGAGGTCTAAGTACACTTACGGTAGTAAAGACATCTGCTCACTGTGCTATATTTGAGCTATATTGAGGCTCTCCCACGCATTGAAGATGGCTTTGATGCTGAGGTATTTTCTCTTTCTGATAATTTATGTCTATGCATGGATTCCTACTATGCCTACAAACACATTGGACAACCCAAACTCTTTGTCTCTAGAATGTTTCAGTTTTTCATCAACCCTCTTCCTTCACTTTTTTGGAGATAGATGGGGGAATCTATCCTGGGAATGTGGACTTTGTGCTACAATGAAAATGAGATCTCAGTGATTTCCCTAAGAAATTTATTTAAGGTTTTCTAGCAGAGGACCACCACATCTAGTAATTTGGGATTTGATCATCCAGATTGGAGGTCTCCCTGGAACCTACTGCATGTTCCTTTCCCCCTTAATCTGGATTTTATTTCCGCAGTAAGAAGGAGTGAGATGAGAAGGAAAGACTGAAATACACACCCAAGTCAAAAGGTCAATATGCACACCAAGATTGGCTGCTACAAGTACAACTAATATTAAGGGAAGGGGATGTTCTGCAGATAACACCGTTTTGTTTTCCTCAGTTTTAGTATGGGACTTAACACCAGATAGGTGGCCCACCTGCTGGATATTGCTCCTATAGCAATCAATCCAGCATTTATGCAGTTATAAACTAGTTATGAAACTTGTTCCCAGCAGCTGAAGAGAGGTCAGGTTTTGTATCTTTGTATTCTACCATATTCTTCCACATTTTTCAAAGCAGACACTTATCCAATGATCTAACCAGGTCATTCAGAGTTGAATCTTCAGAGGCATTTAGGACCCACTACCCAGGATATTCTAGGGCACTGGCTTGTGCTGTAAGGATGAGAAAGGTATTTGAACCAGGATTTTTCCCTCAGATGTTCATCCACTGTGATCTTAGGGAGTGTGTAGTGGCACCAGGTTTTCTCTTGAGGTATGGTTAAACTAAAGGATAAAGCCCTGTTGGTAGGGAAGATGTACCCCAAACTGGTTTCATGTCTGCTAAGGGTTGTGCAGCTCTATCCTCTCTGGGTTTTGGTGGTCAGCAGGTACCCACTGTGAGGAACTGATGCTGACTGTGAAAATTCAGTAGTGAAATTGATGTGCTGAAGACATTTTACCTCATGGTTGGAAGAGATCTGCTACAGTACTTTGGGTCCCAAATCCCCTTTGTTGTTCAACCTCCAAAAAGCCTCTCTTGCCATCCTTATTTTATGTAGAGAAGCGAACAAGACTGAAGACTGTTTATATTACTTCTACTGCTGAGAATATACATATATCATACCCTTCAAATCCCCAACATGCTGCTGGACTTGCTGAATGTAAATTGCAATCATTTTAATAATTAAACCACAGAATTATTAAACAACTTGAGAGACTCCAGCAGGAATATTGTAATTTTAATGCCTCAGGATAAAAAGCCCTCCTAAATAAGAGTGTGAAATAGCAAGAGTTGTGCTCATGAATGCAAGTTGTACAAGTCAAGAGTGTAGAACAGTTTGAAAAGGAAAAAGCCAGACTTTATTTGTACCTTAATTTGCATTCAAGGTCTGGGCTTTTGGGCACGCTGTACTCTACTCTGTTGTATTGGTTTTATTGCTGTTTTCATTATGCCAGTTTTTCTGCTGGTGCTTTTTTCTTTCTTCTTTTTTTTTCAAGATTAGTTTTTATTTGAATTTTTTATTTATTCTATGTATTTTTTATATATTTCTTGAAGAAGATTTAGAACAAAGTTACAGGCTACAAATGTAATTATGAGGCTGGCAGTCAGGTTGTTCTGACTGGACATTCCTCTTGTATTTTCTACACCAGGTTTAATGTTGGCTTTTCCAGCACAGCATAACAACCAAATAGAAAGTCACAGTGTACTTGGTGTGATCACACACACTTAATCTCATCTTCTTCTTTTAATTTCCCTTTGGTGGAAGCTTTCCTATAAAGCTATTTGTTGCTTTGCTTTTCTTCCATTAATGTTCACACATAAAAGAGCATTATGAGAAAAATTCAGTGTTGCTCTAACCTTGTTTTCCTTTGTGTCATGAACAAGACTGTAGTGTGAAGTCCAAAGAAGCACCAAAGAATCATGAAATATTCATGTTTGTCATGTTTTCACATGGTGTCTTTAACTGAGGAAGAGTGATGCTAAAGCCAGAAGGAAAATATGTGTGTTGCATATGCTATTGGAAACTCTCATCTGGTGAGGGGAATGGGTGACACAGCTCTATGCCTGAAAGCAGGGTTTTCATTCAGTGTTTCACAGACTTGCCTTAGCATAGGAAGAATTGCTATGATTTCAACAAGGCCAGACACTGGTCTGACAGCCAAAAAGATGGTCCTATCCTTTTTTATCCCCCACCATCCCTCGCCTTCCATTCTGGCTGCTGCACAGCACAAGAGATGTTCTCCATACAGAACAGCAAGCACAGCCTGAGAAATGCCTTCTTCCAGGCTCTGTTCCGTGCACAATGTGCAAGAAGTGCAGAAATTTAGGAAAGGCATTTTTCAGCCCCATGCAGCTTCGTTCTTGCACCTTTCCATCAACCTTTGCCTATTTTACATAACACTCATTCTTGTGGCATGTCTGGCTTAAATGAAGTGCATAATAGCTTGTCAGCTGGTTTTTGTCTCTGCTACACAATGACTCACAACAACAATTTCATTTGGTGTTATATTAAGGGATTTTAATTTCTCCAAATGGAGGTCCATTTCTATTCTTTCTTTCCCATTACTTTTATGATAACACTGTAAAGAGTTCAACATGGGATCTTTCACTGAAAATGCATAAAAAATAGGGAAATAGTGTGAATTAGATTATTTCTTCACAGTGCTTCCTTTTGCCTATTATGTTGCAGAACATAAAAGCACTGAAAAGCTATTTTGTTTTTGTATCTGCCTGAAAAAGAAGGGATGGAGATACAGATGCATCTCATTTTCTGTTATTGTAGAGGCATTGAATCAACCCATTTCTCCCATTTTGCCTTTTCCCAGAAAGGACTGATCCTTACTCTCCATTTACAGTGCCTTTCCTGTGAAGCTGCATGAACCTCCCATGCACCTCCAATTACACTAGCTCCTCATCTTCCTGCTGAGCTGGCTCTTCCCTGAAACATTTTCCCTTCACTCTGTCTTCAGACATTTTTCTTTTTTCTTAGATGTGTTGAATTTTTAGGGGAGTTTCGAGGGCCATGCCACAAGTCAGAGTAGGCACAGCTTCAGGAGGCCCCTAGGAAGCCCCTCTCCTCCTGGCACCATCTCCCCTGTGTTTCTCCTAGCCAGGTACTCACCCATGGCTGCTGTGTCTGAGAACTGCTGCTCTTGCTGCTTCCAGGCTTGATTTTAATTGCACAGCTCTGGCAACTCTCCAAAGGGCGACTTGATGGAGCTGCTCTCAGCCTGACTGACATGAGGGAGATGTGCTGTGTTTGGCTCAGCTGGAAATGGTTTTTTCCATGTCTTTTAAGGTACTTTCACAATGCTCATGGCTTGTGCATTAGGGAAGTGTTATGGCTCATAGGCACAGTTAATTAGTACTTATGAATAAAAGAAAAGTAGAAAGGAAAATTAGAGCAGTAAGAACAACAAAACCTTTTTTTTTTTATGAAGGTCTATTGGAGCAAGGCACTCAAAAATTAATTTACAATATATTGATGTTGTAGATTTTACAGTGATTTTTCATTCCCAGTCTAACATAAAGCAAATACACATTGGCATGTGGTCCAGCTGAACCAGCACCCATACTTAAGTGTGTGCATGTCTGTCTGTCAGGTGACTCTGGTGCCAAACTGCCAGGAAACAGAGAAGTATTTCAATACAGACAACAGGACGACTGGGCATGGCTGTCACCGATGCTATTAAGAAACTTATAAACCCAGGTGAGGAAGGACCACTAGTTTAATTTTATGTTGCTTCCTCTGGCTGCAACTCAGCTAGGGTTTTTTTGAAAACTGTATTATGAAAAGCTCAAAAGCATGAACTGGTCTTCAGAGAGGCTGCCCTCTTGATGGTTAAATGCAGGCACCAAAAATCTTCCTGGAAAAAAGCTACAGTGTTTCAAACAAATCATCCATGTTTGGAAGATAAATACATTCCAAGCCTGTCTGCTAGAAGGTAAGAAATTTGGTGAAGTGTGTAATGAAAGATTATGCCATCATATGAAAAATACTCAAATGAACCGAGTAAAGCTAAGTATCACTTTGGGCATTGCTGGCAATTTAAGTCTTTTGAGTCTTTGACTTTGCCATTCTACTTCTATTTTAAAAAGAAGCATTGTTTCCATGACTGTGTTTAAACATGATCAGTAGGCTCAGTATAGCCAGTACATTCTATTTATCCATAAATCAACACATTTTACATTGAGAAATGAATCGGTGGTCAGAAGAAATCTGCATCGGCTAATGTGGCATCTTGAGGATTCTGGGACAAATCAGAGCAGAAAGAACAAGGAGCTGTGGCAAACTTTGCTCTTTCTGTCAAAGCAGACGTGGCTCTCTACTGACTTTTATAATTGCCTTTGAATAGTACCAGTGAGACATTTCAGGGAAGAAAATCTTCCCTTAAGCCAACAGTTTGCCACTCCTGTCTCTTTTTTTTATCCTGGCATTCACACCCTCCCTACATGCCTAACCCTCTTGTGCTGCTCTTTAATACCAACAGCCATGTCCCAAGACATGTTACCCCTGGAAGACCAATTTCCAGTTTGTGTCCTCGCTGTCTGGTATCAGTTTCCCCTGATATTGGATTTTAGGCAATTCTCTGAAGTTTCAAAATTTGCTGTCACAATATGTCTTGCTGTCAGGCTGTTGAGTAAGGAGGGGAATCAGGATTCTCATTTTTAGCATTAGATAAAAGAGGAAAAAGCAACCATGATCCTAAATAACAAGTCAGATGATCCAAGACTGGGTGATAGGAAACAAACGCCAGGATGGGACTGAAATAATTGAAGAGCCAAAGGTTTTCTTTGCTGCCAGAAATAATTCAGTGAAGATAAAGGCCTTGTGCTCTCTTTCCCGCACAGCATTTCCTTTCTCCCTAGCTGGGTCAGATTCAGAGCTTGTCAAATAAATTAAATCAAATATAGTTCATAGTTTTCCCTTCACAAAATTCTCTTCATAAATAGTCCATGGATTTTCCTAGATCATTATGCCAGCTGTATAATTAGGAAGGAAAAAGGGTATTTAATGTAAATTTCATCAAATACAATCTTCAATAAGTAGCCCTCTTAGCTGTAGCATGAGCCCAAAAGTTGCTCTAAGGGTTTTCCTTCGAATTCTCAGTTTCTATCTGGCTCCTGCCAGAATCCTCTTCCACTGAGAAGTTCAATGTACCTCAGAAGTTCAGTGTATTTGCCCTGAGTCTAATGTAGACCCAAAGCTGCCTCCCCCATCAGAAGCAAACTTTTTTACCTTCTCCTGCCAGTGAGGAGAATCTCATCTCTACTTGGGCAAGTGTCTCCTAATTATCTCTGAAAACCTCTCGTGTTCCACCTGAGTTGGTCAGAGCATGATGCTGACAACACCAGTGTCTTGAGCTCAATCCCCATATTGGCCATTTGCTTAAGAGCTGACTTTATGATCCTTCTGGCTCCCTTCCAACTCAGACTATCCTGTGATTCTATAAATTCCACAGGTGACAATCTGCTTCTAATGCAGCAGTGATAGCACCCAAGTACAGGTATGGTGACAAAAAAAAATCCAATTCTTGAACTTACAGGACAACTGATTTCCAGGTAGGAACTTGCCTGAGATGTGAGGCTACGCACAAAAGTGAGACAATTCTCAAGAGGAGGCAATTCCCTAAAATCATGGAATATAATAATGGGTGGCTTGGTCTCATCACTCACTTCACTGCCCAGTTTCCCTTCTTTTCCCTAGGACTGATTCGTCCAATTGTGCCTATGGCCTGTAATGAAACTGTAAAACTTGACATAGCACTGCCTCCATAGGCTCCATAATGCAGCTCTTTTTCTCCTGAGTTTAGAGGCACATGGACATTTAATTGTCACATCTTTGGCAATGTCCCAACAGATGCTCGTCAGTTTGGAAATATCTTGTTAAGTTTTGAAATTTGTCAGTGTGCATTACTGTATTGGGGGGGGAATCTTGTACACAAGGATATTGAATACATTGAAGCGCCTGAAAATACTCTTTGGTCTATTATTCTGATTTAATTCCACCCATTCAAAACATCCTCCTTGCTCTAACAAACACATACTCTACTCAGTTAGGAACTGGCAATGACAGAGAGCACAGACAGGCTGAAGGATGGCAAATTATCAGGGAATTAGCAGGGGAAAGTAACAAAGATTAGAACAAACTCTGTTTTACGCATTAGGCAACTAGGAATGATAAACAAACTTCCTTTGTCAACCTCTTTAAGCATGAGATCTGAAGATGAAGAGCAGTACACTGTAACCCCAGGTAGCTGAAGAGGAACAAACAAGCCCCCTGATCAGCCCCTGATCACAGCAGCTGATCCCCATGATATTTTGCACTGGCATTACTGCAGTTGGAGGAAGGAGCCTTATGAAAGGAGTTGATAATGGAGCTCGGGCTGTGTGGCACCACAGCTTCCTGTCTCTATCACCACAAACCAGGAATACAGTCAAAGCCTGGCTGGTTTACATGCAGCATGTAGGCATTCTTACTGAGCCAAATTTCTTTGTGTCTGAAGCAGCAGAGGTGTCCTGATAAAGACCAGTAATGGGCGCACTGACTGCAGGAATCTGTCCTCAGTACAGCTGGCTTCACATAAACTTGTTATGTGACAGGCACAAGCACGAGAAGACAAAGACTAGGACAAAATGTAATTTTGAGAGGAAAGCTAGTGGAATTTACTAAAAAAGGGTTAGTGGAGTTTGTTCTCCTCTTCATAGCTTCTGCAAATTCTATGTTAAAAACATTCATCAATTTTTAGATTTTTCTGAAGTAGAGAGAAATGTTGAGACTGAAATTCTGAAAGCTTGAAAAAATATGCTTGAGTCTTGTGAAAGGGAAATTCACTTCTTCAGCTGCCAGTCACTGAGTTCTTGGATTACGTGGAGCACTCTACATCTGCAACCCAGATGATGTGATGTGTCAGATGAAGGACCTGCCTCCATGACAGCTTGGAGAGATGTCCATCATCTTGCCCCTCTCAGCTTAGGGGGTGTCTTGTATAATGTTTTTACCCATCTTTTGAAAAAACCACACACTTTCACTTAAATACCACATTTAGTATGATGTAACCCAGTAATAGCCTGGCTAATTTTCACAACCACCAGAATCCAATCACAAAAAGCAAAGAAATCTGAACACTAAGGACAGAATTGGACTCCTCAAGGCTCATATGCTACATGGTGTTACACAGAGGGTCCGGTGTATAGCAGTAGCTCATTATTTTTTATTTCAAACATCTGAACGGCTGTTCTAGAAAGAGTTAGCAGCTTTTTCACTTTCCAATGAAGGCTCTAGAGTATATTTTTCTAAAATCAGCAAGGCATTACTGATTCTTCCAAAAGTGATAGCAATTCATTATAAACCACTCTCTATTTCAAGACTGTATATCATCCTTTCGTAGAAGACCCCAAAATGTGTTTGGGGGCACTTCAAGGGTCTTTGATGGTTTATGATACCCTATACAACATGACAGCTGCCTCTCCTATCACTGTAGTTGAGCCAGGTATGCCCCATCAGAAGGGATGAATACCTTCAGGGGAGTTTTACACCCAAGCTAGTCGAGTAAAGACACTGGCATGATAAAAAGCATCACCCCACTATCACAGGATCTGTTTCTCCAAAGTCTTTTCCCTCAGCTGGCTCAAAATGCAGCTTGCTGCTAAACAAAAGTTGGTGTGTCATGGTCACTCTCTGGTGCTGGATAGCACCCTCTCTGTTGTAGGTCAGAGGTTCCCCCACCACACACAAAACCCTCTCTCTCCGCCCCTTCAGTTGGGGGATGCAAACCAGGCCTCAGCAAAGCACCCTTGCAACTTGCCATTTGTTTGAACCATTAACATTTCAGTCCCTCACATTTTGTGGATGTCCTCACTTAGACTGATCTGATGCTCAGCTCATTATGGAAGACCTGTCTAAATAAGGGGGCGCAAAACAGAACTTAAATAGTTTACACAGAGCATTAATCTATCTTATCAGGCATCAGGACAAGGAAGACTTTCGTATATTCAATTGTTGGTTAACACTATTCATGCTTCATGGTACATTTCTCGCTTTAAAAACCAGGTACACTCACTTGGAACAAATAACCAAGTCTATCTTTTATGCTGCCATCTTAAACTTCATTTATGCAAAAATTGCTAGCAGAGAGAATGGAAGGTCTGAAGTTTGAAGAAAACATCAACTTCTGCTATTAAGAAAGCACAAGACTTTGAAGTATTCAACCACAACTGAACTCAGCAATCACTTGAATAGAAAGCAAAAGAAAAAAGAAAAAAGGAATTTGCTTGGGTTTTATGCTGTATTTGCTTCAGTTTATAAAGTCAGATTTTAGAGTGGTGTATTTCTACATAATGCAGCCTGAAGAACAAGGTTATTAGGTGCTTTCAGAAACAAAGAGCTTTGAGCAGAAATATTTAGCAACTAGAGGGGACCTTCAAATGACACTTTCAGAAGCTGAGTTGCTTGCAACTAATTACAGGAGAGGGAAGGCAGTGAAGAATACAATGTTTTGAACAGAAAGGGCACAGCGAAAATGAAGACACTCAGACAGGGAATCAGCACATAGTGACATGTAACAAGGAAGATCTGATACAAATGGTGTATGTGAAATGGTACAAAGAAAAAGCGACATATGCATAAAACCCACAAAACTTCACTATTTCAATCAGACTGAACTGCATGCTTAAGAGAAGACACAACAATGAAAAATACACTTCCACCTTCTATCCCAAAAGCTGTACCGTCCCTAAGCCTAACCAGCAATGAAAATAAAGTCAGATCAATCACTAAGGCAATTCCAGGTTAATTTGGCAGACTTGCATGAAAACTAGATTCTAGCTTAGAACGTGTTCTTTAGAGGTCAGGCTAGTTTCCTGCTCTCCCAAGGATAATCACTAACAAAGGATTTTGCCCTGAATAACACAACCCTCTAACACCTTAAGGAAGTTAAAAAAAGCATCATGCAAAAATAGCAAAGATAGAATGCAATTCAAAACTAATTGCTCTCATGAGACATGAGAAAGGAGTGGCTTGACACGTTTTTCTTTCCAAAAGAAAAGCTACAGGGTGAATCTTACCTGTGGAGAAGTAAGAGTCAATAAATACACAGCCCTATGCTATTATTAAGGTCCTTTTTGCTATTCCTAGAGAAGCACCAATTTACTGAAAACAAACAAGCAAAACCAAGTGGCAAAAGAGACTGGCACAGACTCTTTGCCTCACAGTTGCCCCTACCTGGGACACAGGTGAAGGAGAGAAAAGAGGATGTATATTAAATGCTCCACACTCTTGAATTCCAATACTGAGAGCGGAGCAATTCCAAGCTGCCTAGACACCACAGTACCTAAATACTTTAAAAGCTTCATTTCCTTCATCTTCTCTCTACTTCCTGTTGTAACATTGCTCATTACGGTTTCATGGGAGGAAAATAAAAGGGCTGAAAAGGATACACCAGAGTTGGCAGTTACCAAATAATATCAAGATAACAAGCTGAAATTATGGCAATGGAAAGAAAGGATTTTAAGTGTGAAAAGGAAGCTACCTCAACAACAAAGAGCTCTTCAATGATCTCAAAAGAGAAAAGCATGTAAGCAATGGAAATGAGGATAGACTGTTTAGTAATTAAGCAGCAGTAACAAGAAAACACAGAACCATGAGAGGAAAACAAAATAAGCAGTAGTTGACAGCAGTTAAGAAGAGATTGCACCGTTAGGTGCACCAGCATTAAAACAAAAAAAAATGCCCTGAACAATGGAAATGTTAGTCATGAAAGATGGAAGAAAACAAGTGACAGCTGATGACACTGGAAATTAACTGTTCAGTATCTGCTTCCATTTCAGTATTCCCTAGTGATGTCACCTACAAGCAACCATATTCACATCACTGACAAAGAAAGATCTCTGCCCAGTAAAGAAAAATGAGTTAGAACCTAAGTTTCCTGCAACTGATGTTCACAGGTTCTCTGGACCTCAAAGATATCAAAAAGTGGTAAAAACATAATACTGGTAAATAAAAGAATCATTCAAAACTTAAACCTGAATCCATCACAGCAACAAACACAATTCTCATGTATTTGACACCTTGAATGTTGTAACATAGCAAAGGGCTATGAAGCATTTCACAGTTTAACTGCTTCACACTATTTATGTAACCTTTTTTTCTCCAACACAATAGGGTTATAACCACTGTAGAGCGTGTTGGATTAAAAAAAAAAAAAAATCCATTTCTCTTCCCAAAAAGGATTTTTTACTTGCTTCATGTCTATGAATCTTCTCCATGTTTTATCAAACCTTACAATAAAGAAATTTTGCAGTCTTTAACAAATTTAAAGGGGAAAAACACTGCCATCTCCTGGAGCAGGTCGAACTGGCAGTTCCCTGAATACCTGCACTCCACTCTCCATCCTACACTGTTTTGTAAGCAGTGAAAAGTAACTTCAGATGTTGCATTTAAAAGTAAAAGCAAAAGTCTACAGTACCATATCATCTGCAAGATTAATCTTGGTGGCCTAAGTTCAGCAGCAACATAAAACCAGGTCTATTCATTCACCACACCAAGTTCTACATGCTTGAAAAACTCCTCAACATGCAGAAATCTTGAACAGAAATCTCTGTAAAAGTAGCAGTTTGGACAAAACCCAACCATGACAGTTTATTTTCATTAAGAGCACAGCACAGTGGAGTTGTAGCTGACACTCGGCCTACAGCTTGACATCTTTCTGCCATGATCTTTCTTTTACTTTTGGAGGTCCCTATTCCAATCATCTGTTTTCATACAACAGCTTTGAAAAAAAAAGCCTTTGAGAATGTACTAAATGGTTTATTAGTATAACCTGGTCAAGCAAACACCTCTGCTCTACACTGAACAACTTGTAACAGTCCATAGGAAGGTACACGGTATCTACAAAATCTGTACCTATAAAATTATCAGGTAACTACTCCATCCCCTACCATTTATGAGTTACAGCAGTATCCCCAATACCTTACCAGAAGTGCTTTACAGTAAGGGGAACAAATAGCCTATTATCAGTGACTTGGGACACACCTAGCAATAACAATTCTTACTGTAGGTAGCCTGCAAGCAGTGCTATATATAAAGGCTGTTCCATTCCCCCAGTAGCACAGTCTGCTCTGCTGCTCGGGTCCAGGGCTAATGCCATTCCTGTCAATTGCTACCAGGCCTGAGGATGGAGCTCAGTTTTGGTTTTTTGGGTTTTTTTTTTTTTGTGGTTTTTTTTTTTTTTTTTTTAACTGGATTTTATCTGAACTAGGACATAACATAGCTGCAAATGTTTTAAAATTAGTTTTCTAATACTGACTACATAGAAGACAACATTTACACTTTTTCCTACTAATCCATTTTGGGAATTTGAAGCCTTTTTGAATCCTATAGCTATTTAATAATTTTTCTGAAAAACTGCACAACTATCAAACAAAAACTTTCAGAAGCATCAGTACAGCATAAGGGTGGAATCAGGATAAAAGCAAAGTGGCAGGATATTGGCATGTATGGGATGGAAGAGCCAGCAGATAAACTTACATCACCACTTGGATACTACAGTTAGAGTATACTTGACAAGTGCTGTTATTTCCTCCTGGTCATGTGAGCAGTACAAGTAATTTATTATGCCTCATGCTTACTCTTACCTAAGATTTTCAGTTAATTTCATGCTTTTGCTGCCTTCTGCTGTTGAGGTATTTTGCTCAGCCTCCTGAGTCACCTTAAGAGGTTCACCCTGTCAGGAACAACTGAGGATGAAGTTTCAGCAAGATTGTTTTAAAAGTACTCTTAAAAGAAGACAAAGTGTTTTTCTTTAAACTTTTAGTTTAATTCTACGGTATTTGTCTTTCTTCTATTCTGCAATTACAGTTGACATTCACAGGAATAGCTTCAGAGGTTCTCAGCTACCAATGAATGCTAAAACTCCACTTTTAGATTAACTCAAAATTTCTTGCCATCATATTTCAGGTTCCCTTTGCACAGGACAAATTCTGATGTTATGGATCTTTACAGAAGAGTGATTTAGGCACCTTAATAACAAAAATTCCTTAAAAATATAGTATCTTCAACAGTCAGTTTATTTTCTAAAATAAAAAACCCATGCATAATTCTAATATACAGACTTTGATTCTTACCAAAGACATGTTTATAAATATTTTTTTCCTTTTAATAAAGATCTCTATCTACAGTCCAGATCCCGAATGCCAATCTGCCTAATTGCTTTTCAGGCAAACAGAATTCACTGAAGAAAATGTAGCTCCATATTGTTTCACGTACTGGGAAACAAGTGTACTGCAGAACTAAATAATGATCTCTTCAGGCACTTGGCATTTGGCTAATCCAAGTTTAAGAGTTTCATTATTTATAAAAAGCAACAAAATTGCTTTTTATAAATAATGTTATAGCCTCCTTAGCTAATTTCCACATGAAAAAAGGTGCAAATCCAGACATTTATGTCAGCCATCTTGCTATGAGAAAATGCCGTATTTCTTCTTCAATTCTTCAACAGAAGCATCTTTTAATCCCATGTGGTTCACATGATTGAATAATACCTGTGTAACTGAAACAGAAAAGCCCAACATGAACTGTTATTTTTGTGATTTTTAAACTAAATTAGTCCAATTCTTTCCTTGGTGAGAGTAAGGGGCATATGGATTATACAGCTGAAATATGAATGCATTTTTAAAATACTGGGAGGATAAACAAAGTAGCAAAGCAAAACTCTCACTTTGTTTCGATGCCCAGGAGCTGCCTAACAACACTACCTTATACAAGTGCATAATCCAGGCAACAGACAGCTTTTAGTTTCTTTACTACCTTGACACTATGCCACTACATGCAGGAGACAAACGTTAATGCCAGTGGCAGATAAAGCTTATATCAGATGAAGGCATGAATGCCATTCATAAGAGGCACTGCATTTCAGTAAGTCAAGTTATTTTAAGGAGATTTACATTTCAAAAAGTTTTAAGTATAATGGTTATTAGTGAAACTCAGCTGTAGATAGTAAATTTAAATTTACAGGGTCCCAGAGAAATGTTTTGCTTGTGTCTCACTATTACAGAGTCTGTCTGATGTGCTAAATAAAGAAAAAGTCTGACACAAACCCCACTTCTATAAACCATGAATTCAAGCCAATGTCAAGACAAATTGCAAACTCATGTGAGTGATGCCTCCAGAACAGAACAGACAAACAGGTTGAATGCTTTAGAGATGTTTGCATTCTTTTGCCAACAGAAAAGTCAGGATTTGTCAAGAAATAGTTGTAAATGGTGCAAACTGTATAATCTGGATACCTTGGATCTCAGATGTAGGATTTCATACAAATTCATAAATTTGTAACATTACCAGCTACAAACTGACAGGCTAGCAAAGCTTAGTTTATCAGAATAAAATGCAGTGGTATTACTGATTAAAATAAGAGGATTTAGCTGTAGTTTTCTAGTCTAAATAAATAAGGAGTCAAAAGATTAAGAAAAATTACATGACATTCATATTAACTTCTAGAATAAATAAATATAAAAAATTACACAACTAAAGTAATCATTACATGGAATAAACAAGAATAGTGCTGGTTTACATATTTTTTTTTCCAGATTCTACAGTATCACAAAGTAAGTTTACAAAGACACCATCAAATTACTTACTTTTTTTTTCTGAACCTGACATAAACATTACTGCCATATCAAATCTTTTTAATTCAGAGAGCCTCTGGAGGATTTCAAGGATGAGTGATGGGTCCTCTTTCCTGAAGAAGATTATTACAAATATAAAAATAAGCACTTTTGATTAGAAATATTCAGTAGCTACAAGTAATATTGAAGAATTCAGGAACAAGAAATTAAAGGACCAATAGAACTTCCTTCTCTCTTTCATATTCCCTTTGTCTTTCCTGTTCATTTGTCCATTCACAAAGCAAAAAGTCAATATCTAGAAACGTTTATGGAGTTATTATTGTTCTACTGAGCGAGAGTGAATATAAAAAACGAGATTGATGCAAACTGACTGCTGGTCATGTACAGAATATCTACTACATGATTTAATGCTTACACCTGGCAATAACATCAATACTTTTATATGTATCAGTACTGTGAAAGGAAGCTGCATCTGTGGCCATAGAAAGCTCTTGGAAAAGCTGAGCCAATTACAGCTGCTTTAATTCTCATCCATACACAAAAAAACCCTAAATTGTTTCATTTTACATTTTTCTGGTCAACAGTAAACAGGCACTGCCTTTGTTACAAATACTAACAAATAGTGTTTTTCTTTCATAGCTTCTCTTTTTTTTTGGAGGGAGATAGGACTCTTACCTTACTCTTATCAGCAAAGAATTTCAGCTTTCTTGCCTTTTTACGTTGTATGGACTCTAAGACAGCCTTTTCACCCATTTGATAGATATTTTACTTTTTAAGGAAACCAAGGGAAAGGCAAACATTGATTTATGCTTGCTTATCTCCATAAAACAGCATCAAAAAGTATTGAGTGTGTGCTTCTCAGTGTAATTCAGAAAAGCAGTATGCTGCCTCTGACAGATAAAATGAACTTTAGGACTCAAATGATAGCATGGATAGAAATTTCAAAAATAAATTGTCAGGTCCTGTCTTATCAGAACCTCAGTCTCCAATACACATTTGCTACAGGCAACTGTAAAACGCTGGCATATAATTAAGTCTGAATGTATCACAATAAGCAAAAAAAACCAAAACCCTCTGAATTTCTCAGCTTTAAAAAGTTAAAATAAATGACAAATGTGCAATTCTATGTGCTCTCAGAATACACACACAGTAATATGAACAAAAGTTATTTAATACAGACTAATGTGGTTTTCTGGTGCTCTTTAGTAAAGCATAATTCAACAACATTCAGTAAAAGTATTTTTTCACTTCTTTTCTACCTGATTTTTCATGATGAGTTTAATTTCTTAAGAAGCAATAATTGAGTAATTCTCCAATTTCATTATGCTCATGTAATGCTGTGTGCTGGAAACAATTTTGTAAGCCCGAGGTTGGGACTAGAGAGAACATAAAAATCCCCGAAACACAAAACAAAAAAACAACCTTCCCCTACCAAAAAACCCCCAAACCTTTCAGAACAGCAATAAGCAACGTAAAACAAAGGAGGAGTTAAACTTACTCAATGTAGAAGTCATGTAGAATTTTCAGGATCTGGTTAAACAAGTCTGGATCTAAGGATTTCTGAAACAGCTTTGCATAAAGCGAGGGCTCTATTTGCTATGGAAAAATTAAAAACTTAAATTTTAATCCAAAAAATACAACTGAGTCATGAGAATTACATGTGCATTTTTAGGTCAAGTACAATGCTGAAATACGTGAAAGCAAAAAAAATCAAATCACACAATTTGACATCAAACAATTTTTGTTTGTTTGGGTTTTTTTGGAATGGTAATTTCTAACTTCTCTTAAAAAAATTCTAAGTGATTTTTTTTTTCAAAATATATATAAGTAAAAGCACACATTAAGTAGATTGCTATGTTTCAAGTATTTGCTCAGTTTAAAAATGTTGCTGTGTCTAATTACCCTAGAAGCACTCATTTGAAGCATTAGAATTTAATAGTTACTAATGTATTTAAGTCTTCAAAGAACAAAGGCTCGTATTTAAAAAAAAAAAAAGCAGAGACTGTACTTAAAGCAAATTAAAAAAGAGCAAAACAAGAAAAACTCAAATGCACAACAGACTATTGTTTTCTGAAGACAATTAAGAAAAGGGACTACTGTACACTTCAGACACCCTAAACACATCTATCCCTTCCACCTAAGGGTACTGTTTCTTCCATTGATGTTGAAGAAGCTGTCCAAACACTGTTGATACTCTATGTTTCATACCTTCAGGTACAAGTACATGTTTTCAGGGCAGTCTTTCAACTTCCTGAAGTCAGATTCAAGCTGGAAAGAATTTGCAGGAATGGGAGGAACTGGAGAAGCAGACATAAATGACTTTCTGATGTCTTTTTCCCTCTGTTTGCTTTCAGGAAAAGATGGATGCAATGTTGATGAAATTTTTTTCACATTTACAGGCTGCCTGCAAAGGTATTTTGAAACACATAATCAAATCAACTTTTAAGGAAACTCTACAGTGAGACCTAACTGGACATCTTTCTATTTATTAAAAGCTAAAATAATGAAAACTTTTTAAAAGAATTTGCTTCAGTTTAAGGAGGTATTCTAAAATTCCTTCATACTACACAAGCTTTATATTTCAACCACCTTTTCTAAAAAGCCACATCTGCAAATACTTAAATTTACTCAGCCTCTCTCTACTTTGTTTCTGGAAATAACTGCATTTTATAGTAGGTTTCTCCCATATATACCTGCCTGCCCAAAAAAATCACATTTTCCGCAATTTCATAATGCAAAACAGTAACAATGTCAAATGGATAAACTAGTTTCAACACTGATATGAGCAAATCTATTTTTTATCCTATAATTTGTCATTTAAGTACATTGATCTTTTAGAAATTAAGAAATGGCTAAGAATATACTTTTTTTTCTTCAACACTGCACAGCAAATCCATCTAACTGAGCTAGAAAAGGTGGGTGGGACCAGCATTTCTCACAGAAATTCTTTGATAAGGATTCTTTGTATCAACAGAATGAGGCAGTGTCAATGAAGTGGATGAGCTCCAAGATTCCAAGAGCATGGATAGTGCTGCTGTTTAAGCTAGTTTCAGCAAGACAGACTTGAGTTTGCCTAACTAACACAGTGTGACATAGAAACTGAGCACATAAAAACTGAAGCTACCACCTGCCTCAGCAGAGGAAGAGTAGTGACACTCATATGATCCTCTATTCTCACATAGCTGGGGTACCAAGGATGCCTGAACTCTGTTTAAAATGTCTTCTTAAAAACTACAACTAGAAGTTGTAAAAAGAGCTAGGGAAGATGAACTGTTGTACTCTTTCTTGCCCAAGCAAGAAAGAGTACAGCATACAGGGAAATATTAATTCCTTTATATTTGCAATGGTAGACTGAGTTTTCCATCTGACACTAAATAGATCATATTTGTTTCCACCACTGTGTGGTCAAAGAGGCAGATGAGCAGTTTCTTTCAATATTTCCTTTTTAATTCAGATTCTCCAAAGTATCTTCAATACCTCTCCACATGTAGACACCTGGAATGAAGATAACATTTCAACTACATTTACCTTTTTAAAAGAGGATCAAGATTATTATACTTACTGTAATAGTGACGTATCACTGATTTCTTCTATTTTCAAGTGCTTTGCTTTTGGAGTATCAACCGTAGTCAACAGATCATCCTGATCTAGAGTTTCTGTTTTTTCAGTACTCACTGAATTCCTCCAGTTACTGACTAAAGTAGTGCTGGGAAAGTCACCATCTGATGTATCATCATCAACTTCTTCAATGTCTATTCTTTGCAATGGTTTCTAAACAGAGCACAGACCTCATGTCACAAATGGACTCAACGTAAGTGTTTAAACAGATGCCAGACACAGCTGTGTGTAACTTAAAATACTCGTATGATAACCAGTTACCTCTGCAGTGGTGCACAGACAGGACACTGCATAAAGGTAAACTGCAAAACCAGGAAACCATAAAATTCTACATAAAGCCTGATATGATAATTTTACCCTCCTAAACCAGTATATCCTTACTCTAGAGGATCTCTGTATGCAGTCTGTTTTCCCAGTAATAATTAAAAATGCATACTTTTTTCCCACTAAAATTGAATAAGCAAGATCTATCATATACTTTGTCCCATTATGTGGTCAAGCTTTGTAATTTAGCAAAACAAACAAACAAATCCAACAACACAGGCCTTGGCCCAAAATTTACTATTTTGATATAATAAATACCTGTAACTCAACCTTGCTGACTGACAAAATTACAGACATCCTAAGGTAATTAATTCCACCATATGCTAAAATGCTTCAGTTTATTTAATCTCTGCATGATCACCATTATTTTTGACTATCACCTAGTGCCACTATCACAGGTCTTAGGAAAAAAGCTCTCATCACTTCTTACTTTAGAACTTCATTTCCTGAACATGAACATAGAATGTATTGCTCTAGAAATAGAGGCAAATGCACATGATTAAACATACTCAACAATTTAGACTTCTAGGAAATGGCACTACTAAAAGCAGATGTTTCATCTACACTTACTCTACCTTCACAGAAGAAGAGAAATACAACCAACCTAGCATCTTCACTTAATTTAGCAGCCAAAACAAACACTTAGTAAATATAACTGACTATAGCATTTCAGCTACTCCACAATAAACTCATTTAGGTTTAAAGAAATAATGTTTCTAATTATAAAGAGGACATAATACTCCCCCCCTCCCAAAGGATCAAAATAATCACACATTTTCTACTAAAACTATCCATCTGAATCATATTATTTATGAGGGTAATCAAAGGTTTTCAAATAGCATGCGAGCACACACATACAAAGTACGACCACTCTTTGTATTTACACAACTCATTGTTGAATGTATGAAGATTAAATGTACTAAAAGAGGAAGCCTAATACACAAAGAAAGCTGGTATTACATATTTTCATCTATAACCCATTCATCTGACTATAACCACAATTCATAGCCCAAATACATTGCTTATTGTCCTGCAGTTTATCTGGATGAAAACGCATGCTCAAAGCTCTTTGGAAAGCAGCCCTACATGACAGCAGGACATGACAAAAGTAGGCAAACCACTATGGCTGCTGTAAAAACTCTAAACACCAGTAGAAATGAAGGAAAGTTTACCCAGAGCTTCTCAACTCTCTCCCACTTACTCTGAACTGCAATGTTACTATGGGCACAAGACAGGGTTTTGGGGCTGCCTGCCTATTCCACGTTATAAATGTATGCATACACCATGTTTGCTGAGGGTGCAAACAGCCTGAATGCTTACACCATCACTGCTGTGAACTTCAGCATCTCCATGTATGTATATGCTCTTGAAAAGTATCAAATTTATAAATTTTTGGCTTTCCACAGGCAAGGCTATCTATCAGGGGTTAGTCTACAATACAGAACGTAGATTTTAACTCTAAGCTCTACTTTTCTCATCATTATAGAAAGCAATTCATGTAACAACTTACTGTTGATTTAATCTGTAATGGATTATCAATCATTTTCACTATATTTTTAATTTCTGCTTCTTTAATCAATACTGCAGGATATTCTTGGTGGGTCTGCTCCTCTTTCTCAGCTAGTTCCTGAAAAATAATGGCAAGTTGTCCAAAAGATCAGGTGTTTCATGAATAAATACAAGATATATTAAAAATAGTGTAATAAGGAATAAATACAAGGTATGTCAAAAATAATGCAATGAAGAATAAAAACCTTCTAGTACTATAGCTTTACAAAAATCTCCTAAACAAACAAAACCCCACTATACCCAAATAAGCATACATACATTCCTTATTTTCGTGAGTTCATTTATTGCTTGTTTATTTCCAGGTTCCAGCTTCAGAACAGCTTCAAAATCTGAGTGGAAAACAACACAAACTGTAGATATTTCAAGTTACAACATACATGTGGCAGATTTTTAAACCTTCTCTTTTTCTTTCATGGCTCTAAAGATAATTAAAGGCAGGTAAGTAACAGAACGGGCAAGGCTGGAAGGCCAGTGGGTCATCTGGTCCAACCTCCCGGCTATAAAGCACCTTGAGTGCAATGCACAGGATGGCACCCAGACAGTTCTTGAGTATCTCCAGTGAGGGAGACTCTACATTTCTCTCTGGGCAATCTGTTACAGTGCTTGATCACCTGCACAGTAAAGAAGTTCTTCCTCATACTCAGGTGGAACTTCCTGTGCATCAGTTTCTGCCCACTGCCTCTTGTCCTATTGCTTGGCACCACCAAGCAGAGCTGGAAACCTCCTCTTGACACCCTCCCTCCAGATACTGATAGACACTGGTGAGGTCACCCCTCAGTCATCTCTTCTCGAGACTGAACAGGCACAGCTCCCTCAGCCTTTCCTCATAGGACAGATGCTCCTTTCCTCTGACCATCTTTGCCACCCTCTGTGGGACCCACTCCAGGAGCCCCCTGTCTCTCTTGCACTGAGGAGGCCAGAACTGGACACAGCACTCCAGATGTGCCTCACCAGGGCTGAGTGGAGGGGCAGCATCACCTCCCTTGGCAGTGCTGCTGGCAATGCTCTTCCTAATGCAGCCAGGATTCCATTGGCCTTCCTGGTCACAAGGGCACTGCTGGCTCATGGACAGCTTGGTGTCCACCAGGATCCCCTGGTCCGCCACAGAGCAAAGAGAACATTTTGGGAAGCATTACATTTGGGTAGAAATTCGCAGGTGCATATTAACCTTCATAAGCATCTAATATTGTGTTTTACCTCTTGTATTGCTCTTTATCTGTTGCACTGCAAGTATTGATCTTTCTCTCATGGTTCACTGATGGCTGGTTAATTAAATGTTGTTAATAAATCAATAAACCACTTTGATTCTGATTTGGTTAAACTATGTGGACTGAGAAGTTTTTGCCTTTTGCCATCTGGTGTAGGACGTCAGCTGCATCCTGCTCCTTATTTTAAAGAAACAAATGGTTCCTAACTAGGGCAGAAGCTAGACTCCCCCTACCCCCAATACAGCTTTCTGCTCAGTTCTTACTTTCAATCTGCGTAACAGCAAGAGTTTTCAATATTGCTGACTTGTTAGTAATCAATGTGAATACATTTTTAGCTTCTGTATGCTGAGGAGAAATGAGTTAAGTCCAAGTGCAGCCTAAGAAGCTGACAAAACTAATTTTTGGAGTCATTACATGCTTTCAAATGGAGGATTACACTTACTGAAAAGTAATGAGGCTAGATCAAGTAATTTCCTGATATATTGTATGAACCATATATGTGTATTTAACACCAAGATAACATTTCTGTGTTCATTCAGACAAAGTTTTCTTCCCTTTACAGTGTATTTGGTTATTGTTCAATGAATGTGTTTTCATTAATATAATTCATATATATGTATAATTCTGGGCTATATTAGAGTCTGCTGAATGTCATGAGTAATAGTATCTACTGTCAGATTAAAAGTACTTCATAAGTACTTAAGAAGCACAGGTTTTTGATATGATATTTCAAATAGGGTGATTCCTTGGGTAGCCAGGAACTTTTTCCTCTCTGATCCTCTATCCAGACCATCCTGACCTTAACAAAACCAAATGAGGCTCTAGCCAGGAGGACCCTTTTTCATTCTTTTAGGTGATATCTGTCCTGAAAAACAGTTTTAACCCTATTAATATATTACTCAAGCTTTACCTGTCATTTTCACTATTCCCATTCAGCATGAAATTATTTCATTTGTTCATAGTTTTTAGAAGAATGCTTGCTGGGGAAGGCCAGGTCAGGACAAGGTCCCAAGCCTGCAGCTCTGCTGATGTAATTGCAAGTTCCCTGCTGGACTTGGAATTGTGGCCAAGGAAGCTGCTGGTCTGACAGCAGAGAGGGAAACAAGAGAAGTCAAAGGAATAGAGATTGGAGGGACTGGAGAGAGAATTAGAGGAAGGAAGGAAATGGGGCCTGGGCACTGAAGTGAAATTGATCAGGCTAGAAGAACAGGAAACTGGAATGGGGATTTTTTAAAAACAGGAACTGGGAACAGGAAGTGGGACAAAAAATGGAGCAAGAAGCACAGGGGAAATGGGGAATGACAGTCTTAGTGGGTGGCTAAAGCTCCAACTTGGCAGAAAACAATGAGCATTAACTTGCATGCAAGTGAAGATCTCAAGCCAGCAACCCAGAAAATAAAGAAAAATAAAAGCATTTAAAATATAGAAGTCATTTAAGTCATTTGGTGTTTGTCATATAGGAGCCCTGTAGCAGTCAGTTAAAACACCCAGGTCTTCAGGGTAGTGTATATCTGCCCTCCTCTGGCTACTCTTTTCAAAACTCTTGCTTTATTCCATACATGTTTTTAAGTTATTGCTAAAGATAAAACAAGAATATTTTAGAGGATTACTAGATAATCTTCAGAGCTCTAGCCATCCTGTGCACTAGTTAAAGGAGCAACTGTGCAAAAAAAAAGTGATTATGTAATAAAGGCTACATCCAGAAGTATATAATTAGCTGAGAAAATTAATCTAAATGAGGATTTTTGTATCTTTTGAACCCTTCACTTTACAACCTCAATAATTTATTCTCTTAGTGCGAAGTTTCTTGTCTGAATTTAAATATTTGTGTTAACCCAGAAGCCCCAAAGTGTTTACAACATAAAAGGACAACTGCTGGTACAAGGATGTAGTCATGTACTGTATCACAAATCTAAAAGTCAAGCATATGCTGATATGCTTTTGTCACCACTTTGGAGGATTGGCCAGCTGGCAGCTGTCTGGGCAGCTTTACAGGGCAATGGATGTCTTACCAGAGTTACTGCTGACCACGGAAAAAGGAGGCAGCAGATGATACCTCAGAGAGACAAACAACTAAATTGGAAGGTGTAAGGCAGGCAAAAAGTAAAAGACAGTAAAGCTTAAAGCATTTGCAACAGGATTTGAGGGTGAGGACAAGGGCTTCGACCTTGACGTGGTGGAACAGGAAAAGCAAGTGTTTAATCACCCACGCAGCATCTTAAACAGCTGTTCTGGTCTTCAGGTAGATATTCATGCAGTCTGACAATTTGGGTGGCCTATCAATTAATATAACATTTTATAAGGAATCAGTTGTATCTCCAAGTTCTCATCTTTTATATAGGTTTTAATTACTTATTAAACACTTGCAGTCTTGCTCGGACTATACACGCTGAAAAATGATTTGGCCTTTCCAAAATGAATCATCAAAAATAACTGCAGAGTTAAATAAACTCTGTTAAACAAAAATAACTTCTATCCCATCAGATAGAAGCACAGGAACAACCCTTGCCTCAATAAAGTGTTAATATCCTGGGGAAAGCTAAATTTTTATTTTCAAAAGGTTTCCCAAGATACCTTTCCTTAAACTTTCCTTCAAAATTGCTTGTGACATAAAAGAAGAAAATTTTCTTTTAGAATTATCCAGCCATGGTATTTCCCAGAATTGGAGAGGGTTCCTTATCCAGTGGTGGTATACTGTTCTGTTGTGCAGAAGTCAAACACAGTGACAAGTCTCTCTCAACTCTCAGATGAGGAGATTGGCATGGTACTGCCACTAATCTCCAAGATCTTTCACCCAGACTCTACTTACTTACCCCAACAGCTGCACAAAAACAGAATGTTTGAAATCAGCCAAAATGAGTGCTCACAGATGTTCCCAACACAACATTACCCACCTCCTGTCCATTGGTATGCCAAATCACCCTTAGATCCCAGGAATATTTCACTTTAAAACAAACCCAAAGGGTTATTGGAAATTAATTTTAAACATTTAGGCATTGATGAAACTTCAAGGCAAAAGTGACGTTTAGAAAATGCAATGAAAAAAATATTGGGTCTCCAATTACTTTGATAAATATAAGTGTAGGAAAAATATCTTACAAAATTGAGGCCAATATTTAATGAAATGTATTCATATATTTTTTCTAGCATTTTAATTCTCATCTTACTTTTGTGACCAGAATATGTAAGTCAACTCTAGCTGATGCTGAATGGAAATATGATAAAATGTCATTTTACATATTTTTATTTTGGATTTAGGATCCGTATTTGTCAAGAAACACTGTTATAATCAAAGAGAATATATAACTAATAAATCTTTCTCTGGATAAATATTGATATGCTGGTTTTTCTTGTGCTTGTTGTTCAAGAAAAAAAAACCCACGAATTCAGGGCTGCACTATTCAGATAATGTTTATCAATAATATTGCAATAAAATATGTGAGGTTGGAATTAAAGACTTTTTAATTGGTTGAAAACAAGTACAACATTGGTCTGGAAATGAAAAATTTATCACTAAGAGTAAGTAGAAGGACCACCTTTGATGCTAAACTAATACTGGAAAGGGTTGGGGAAATGAGGAACAGTAATGCAGCTTTAATATTTTTGTATGCTGTTATCTCATTTAGTAAGTATAGATAAACATTTTGTACCTTCTTTATTTTGATCAATCCAGCTTTCACAGTGACTCTGCACCACAGCAATCCTTCACTGCAAAATTGTGGAGCATGGTTCATTTGTTTCATAAATATTAAGAGACACAATATAACTTTTTAAGAAATAACCTGATTAGATTTGTTTGCTGTAAATCACAGCCATAACCTCAGGAGTACATTTTCTTAATGACAAACACATAGAAATTCAAGGACAACTTATTATTTTGTACAATTTATTGAGCAAAGCTTTCCTTCCAGCTCAATAAAAATTATGTATACTAATATCTTACCTTTTAATTAAACCAAAGAGACAAACATAGTTGTACAAATCTTATGTACCCCCATTACTGGTTTTCTCAGCTGCTCTGTTTTCTCTATATTTCTCTGTTGAGTTGTTTCCTTAATGATTAGATCTGTATTGATGATCACTTCTCACTAATACGTTATGCAAAATTATATTATGAGTATATCAGTGTTTTTTTCACACTATTTCACTCCTGTATAAATAGATTAATTTTTTTATGCAAAGACGGCTGCAAATTCAGATGACTGCTAGAATGGGTGAGTAATGTTCAATATCTACATTAATTAAAGTTTGTGCCTTGGTTTATACACTGCCTGTAGCAGGCTGCAAAACATATGTAAATGTATGTAAAACATACATTTATTTTTAGCTTTATAACCAGTTTCTCCAAATGATTTTTGCTTCTGATTCATTTGTAAACAGCTTATTAAAAATATAAAAAAGGAAATATTGTTTTGTTCCAACCAAGGGGTAAATTTCTATTTGATTAATTTCACTTCAACATTTGTTTTTCCAATACAAATGCACTTTTTTCAGTAAAAATTATTTTATATAAATAATTTCCACTAAAATAGAAATCAAGTGTAATCAAACACTGTATATATAAACACAAAAGAATGCATTTAGCATGATTATGCAGTGGAATATCAATGAGCAGGCTATATTTCCTAATTCTCATTAATTATTGAAAAGAAAAACTAAATTTGACAATGTAAATCTACAGGTTTCTTGTAAAGATTTCCCTGTGATTATATAAATAGTAAGTAGAAAAATGTATGTCTACTGACCAACAAAATAAGTATGCTTTCCAGCACACCATGTAGCCCAATTTTAATTTTGCCCTCGTTTATCCACACAAGAACCTTTCATGCTGAAACCAAACTGCAGAAGAGAAAGCACAGTGTATGTCCCAGCATGTACTCAAGACTGGGCTGAGAATTTAAGAGTTAGAAGATACTGCTGGGCTAGATGTGATCTCTGCTTAGCTGTCATGGCTCAAGGTAACACTGGTAACAGTAACACTGGTTTTTTTTCTTTTCTCGCCTAAGCATGAAATATTTCAGGGTGTAAATACTCATCTTTAAAAAATACCGTGCATTTCATAAATGTAAAGTTAAATTCACACAAGGATTTGCAGGGAAGTTCAATATTTAACTATCAAATAGTCAAATAGTAAAGTATTCAGGGCAATCAAATAAGGTGAAAGATGAGTATAGATAAGCCAAACAAATTTTTAAAGTTTATTGCTAATGTTTGCTTTTTATTGTTACATAATACTGCCTGTGAATCTCAGGCAATCCTCTAATATCACATGAGTATTTTTATTTCCACTGGGAAGGACATCTCCCCACCGATCCTTGCAAAGTTTGTTCCCTTATAATATTGTCAGTGAGTCTGGGACACTGTTGCAGTTTTAAGAATGGTCCTCATAATCAGCTGTGTCTTGCTGTTGTCTATTTGACTTAAAAGGGCAAACCAAATCTTGGAAAAGCAAGGAAGTATCATTTTAAGATTTGCATTATGCAGGTGTTGTGAGCAGACAGATTTTTTTTTTTTTATTTTGATTTTATGTGGGAATTTGCTTCCCTGAATGTACTCAGAATTACTGACAGATATTCAAGATGTGGGTATGAGCACATCCAAACACAGAGAGGCCAAGCTGAGTGCTATTTCTCCCAGCTGGGAATTGGCATAGGGACCAATGGATACGCAAAGACACGATGGAAAGGTGGCAGGAGTTTCTGGCAGGAAAAAGCATCTGTTTATCAGTCTGTTAATTGCAGGATTTGCCTTCTTAATGACTGGATATGAGTAACTACCCTTGTGACATGACATCCAAGTATGCTGCTGCAAACTGATAGCCTTGTTTAAGTGTCTTTCTTTCACTTCTCCAAATATTGCCTGGATTTGTGAATTAAAATTAATATTTTAGCTGGAAGCACTTGCTTTGTCATCTCTGAGGAGGACTGCATATTTGTAAACTTGGCTTATTGTATCAGTTCATGCACTGCACAGAAAACTGCAGAAAGGTACTCATGGGAAAGAGGAATGCCATGACCTTCTTAAAAGAGCATATTAACATTATTTCATTGGATATGCATTTTTCCATTTCTTTGAGAGTCTGCCTGTTAGCATTCCAGTCAGTATTGCCAGACATCCCTCAGAACCACCCACCCACACTCTGAACGTATTGTTCTGCTAGCTCTTGCAAGGAGTATTCCTCAGTAGAGAATAACTTCCTTGTTTAATCTAGAGAAGTGGTAAAAATGCAATACCATCCTAGGTCTTAGGAGCTCTTGGATTTTAGTTCTACTTCATTCAGATAACGGAGTTTTCTTCTTTTCAGGATCAAAAATACAGAGCCTAATTTTCAAAGTAAATTTTATGTTCCCTTTTACTAATGTCTAAATTTCATCGTATCAAAAATTAGAGAAATCTGCTTGCTCTTGTCTTTTTTTTACCATTTTGTTGTAATATACCACCCAAGATCCAGACACTATGTCTTCATCTATTTAATCTGACAAGCCACATATAAAGATTCAGTTCAGTGTTTATCACAGTATGAAAGTTATAAAGCTCTGAAAAATGTGGTTTCAAACATAATAGAAATGGTGACATACCCTAACCTATTGTGGCAGTAACAACGCTGCTATAGTGTAAAAGGTTACTAAGACATATTGGCAGTAAAGGCTGCTTGCACTGCTATGATTGCTCTTTTTATAGGTATGGTAATGCAGCTCAGTTCCCAAGTATCACATATTGGCAAATGAGAGTATAGTACTCCGGAAATATTCTTCCACATGAAAAGACTTTTTTATTTGTGTCTTAAAGCACTGGTAATGACATTTTCTAAGCTGCAAGGCCAAGTCTAGGAGAAGTCACCAGACCAATCAGTTATATCTCATTCTAGGAAGAAAAGTGCTGTTGAGGAGAAATGTTTAATGTTGTTCAGCAAAAGGCTAGAGATAATTAAGGCTGTAGAGTGACAAGGTTTGAGGTATGATAATGTCTTTACTCCAGAAACAGAGAAGGAACTTCTAGAATGTGTGATGCTGGTATGCAAGACACAGCCAACATACCAAGAGGAAAGTGATAAAGAGGATACCATAGTTAAAATGTCAGCATTATGTTCACTGGGAATAGAATAAGGGATATGTAGGCGGGAAAAGGAGGAATATAAAAATCTGTTCTTATATCTCTTGCTAGTGAAATGAAATTTTCAAGGATGCTTTCTCCTAAAGATTACTTAGGGCTGCATAAATAAGTATATAACAAATGAAATTAAAAGAATAATAATAAAATAGTGTAATTACCCAGGTGTCAGAGAGCAAGAGCACTTAAGAAAGAAATCTACAAAAGAGTTGGGCAATTCAATAAACAGTTTGGCATAGACATAGAGAAAGTCTCCAAGACAACTCACCCACAGCTAAATAAAAGAGCCCAGAAAGCTACAGTCATTCTGCACAGTGCTGAGTCCTGGGTGTCCTCCAAGTCCATGCAAAAAGAACCTTGTGCTTTAGAATCATGGCTGTCATTCCTGTTGGTTTCTTAAGCTTAAAGGTCTGAAAATTTTAAGGGTTAATTTAGAGTCCTTCATAGTGGTATGTTAGCAGTGTGAAACTGATGGTCCATGCTTTTGAGGTGTGTTGTATTTTACTCCACTAAGTTAGCAATTGAGAGATTATTGTTGTTTGAGAAACTTCTAGAACAGTTTTGGAGGCCTGTCCTGAGAGGAGAGAAGCAAAACCTCATTCAGCCTCACGCATATTGATTTTGGAAATGGTCTCTGTTGCATAAAATCTCCTAACCCTTGCCCAGACATCCCTCAAAAAGTGCTAATTGACCTGAGTCATTATCATGCCAGCTGTGTGCCAGTTATTTTGCACCAGCAAAAGCTTTTATCTGTCTTCATACAATGTCTTGCCTTCTACAAAAACTGACCACATCTCTCACCCAAGGTCTCATTTGATCATTATCTCCCTTTTGAGCTGTGGTTTCAAGGTTCTGATCATCTTTATCTTTCAAGACCCTAGTGAATGTTTATTGGTATTGGAAAGCTACATTAGTTTTTGTGTGCTAGTTATAGAGAGCACTGCCATCAACAGTGACATTATGCCCTCCAGCAAACACTCAAACTGTGAAAAGTAGGAGGTCCTGTGTGACAAGGCTTCAGCTGTGTCATTCCTATCATTACAGACAGGTCTGAAACTTTTTTTGATTTCTAAGCTTCCTTACAACAAGCAATAGTCATTATTTCCACAGTGAGAACACAACAGTTGGATATACAGTGGGTTAATTATTCAACAAGTAATTCTTTCATCCAAGGAACAACAAATACACAAAATAAATATAAGTCAACAGTGTAATACATCAGAGTAGCAGCACTTACAAGCAGTTAGCATGGGATCATCAGTCCTTCTTCCTGCATTTGCCAAGTTCCTACTGAAACAAATCTAGAGAGTGAAAAGATAGTCCCTTGCCCCAGCTCTAAAGCTCTGCCAGTGCACCTCAAAGCTGGTGCTAGCTCATTTTTAGTATTGTAAACACCCGTGAATTCCTGAACTCTTGGTAATGAATTGTAAAATTAAAGTTACAAGAATGATATTGGCAGCACACAAGATGTCTAAAATAATCTTTGACATCCCTTATACTTTCTCCTTTTCCCCTCTGTTTCCTTCTTATGGACAAAGATATAAATCATGATTTTTTTTTCTGCCAGAAAAACCTATTCAGGTTTTTTCCACATGCCGCCTAACCAAAAGCAGACACAGCCAGATTGGGTCACCTGTGAAAACAAATTTTGATGGTGACATATACAGATGGTTACTAATTGCACTCATGAGGAATTTATGTCTTTAACCAAGGCCCATATTTCAGAGCAAGTATAAACCTGTGTTGTGTGACAGAAAAAAAAAAAAGAGAGAGAGAACAACAGGAGAGGCAATATTTGAATCATAAGAGTTGACAGAAAAACATCAAATTTACCCTTTTTACAGTTTTCTTCTATAATTTTAGATCTGGATTTATTTCAATTATATACTATGGACATTGTCCAAAATTTCCCAAGGACTTGGAGTATGGAAGAAAGGAATAAAGGAATAAATTGTGAAACCCTTGAAGAACAGGTTCTGCTGATGACAAGAGACTCCTCTTCTTACTCCAGAACTGGGCAGAGGGAGAAGGCACAAGGAAGAGAACAGCTCCTGCCAAGCCTGCACAGCAAAGCTGTCAAACAACTGCATATCCCTGATGACCAGCAGGTTCCTGTGCAAAATTTGATTATGGCACAAGAAATGGTCTGTGAATCAAAAAAAAAAAAAAAAAAAAAAAAAAAAAAAAAAAAAAAAAAAAAAAAAAAAAAGGTTCTCAAATACTTATGAAATCACAAAACTGGAATTGACTTTCAAAAGACTTAGACTGAAAAATTCTTCATTATCCCTTCTCAATAATTTGAGCTGCAACTTTTCACTTTCAATCCCTCAAGGCAAAATGGCCTTTCCCACAAGAGGAACACCAATGTCATTACCAAAAGGTAAACAGACTGAGCTTCATTTGTACCTTTGTGTTCAGATGTAGCAAAACCTTGTGGAACTGGGCCTCTTTTTTCTACTTAGTTCCACTAACATTCTTTTTTAACTTTAATACATAAACATATGATGTGTCTACAGACATACATAAGCACATGTATGTCTATTTGTATATGCACACACACATGCACATACGCACTGCCATTATGCTAAGGGACATAAAAGGAACAGTCTGAATATCTGAGCCAATATTTTTTCTCTTCTATATGCATATTGAGCTTCCCAAATTACATTTTACACACCTTCAAGATTTTTGTCTTTTTCAAGCTTTCTTCTTTTCCCTTCTTTTTATTTCCAATTACCACCAACATAGTCTACAGAATGAATTTGTCTTAGCAATGTAATTATGTGGTATGTACTTAAAATGAAATTAAGTGCTCCTACATTTTATGGTGGAGTACTTTGACCATTCCTGTGTAAGGCTGGTAGCAATGAAGTCAAAAGATCTTTGATAAAAGCAAATAGGTCCTGTTATGCTCTGTTACAGATCTAAATGCACTAGATCCTTTGAAGTGAAGGATTTATATTGACATAAAATCAATATTAGAATCAAAATCCAAGCCTATAAAGTGTAAACTATGTCAAAAATTGACACAAGTTATTTAAGTTCATTGATTTCTTGGTAGACACTCCGTGAGGTGTGAATGGGAAGCACTTTTTTCTTTAAACATATTCTTGAAATGCTGCCTCCTGGTCTTGGCTTTCTGGGTTTTTCTACTTTGGCGTCAGTGAAAAATGGTTACTGTTGAGCTCATCATGAACTGAAGCCAAACTACCACATACAGACCATTAACTCATCTCATTACTCAATTAAATCTTTAGTCCTGAGAGAGGCTCAGCACTCTCAGATTTTTCACCTGCTTGTCAGGTGAAGGAGCCAACTGAAGTAAAACGATATCACTCAAGCTCCTGTACCACAGCTGTTTTGAAGGTTTTTGCAGTGCCTCAGCCATTGAAGTTGTTATGTGCTGAATTATGGGCACACTTTTGGCTCATTTAGGTAAGGTATAGGGTTAGACTTTGCAATAGGCTCATCCTACTTTGTGGATGCAAGACAGGTACCACCCTTTCAAAATGGCCAAGCCAGATCTGCAGCTGCCTTCTCCATGATAATTATGAACTGCAGAACAGAGGCTCTAGGACATTACAAACCTGTGGGTTGTGTGAGAGCTCTGAGTGGGTTGGATCTATCTTTAGTCACATAGAAATTATTTTTAAGGCAGCTACAAGGTTTTACTTGTAAGGAAGAATAGTAAATATTTCCAGTTTTACTTTGTTGCCCATGCACAGGTCATTAATACCACTCTATATGTCTCAGGCTGTCTCAATTGGAACGCCAGAAGTATGAATGACTTTTGGGTTTGGGGTTGTCTGCCAGGTTTATATGGATATCTCTCAGATACAACAAGGTATTTACCTCAAAATTTATTGAATGCTTATTTTTAAATGAATAGATCATTTCCGCTATGGAATTCATGCCATTTCTTTGTCTGTCTATAATAGGATAAGTAAATCACAATGACTACTTCTTGTTATTGTCTGCAGGAGCTTTGCTTTTTCTAGGTGACATTCAGATGGCAAGGAAAGATAATGTGATTCCTCTCAATGTTTCCACATTTGTGAAAAACTGATTTTTTTTCTAAATGTTTAGATTACGGTCTTGGAACTTGGAGGGAAATATCATAAACTATGATGCTCCTGATGCAATCCGTCTTCGTCACCCTTTCTCAGTTTCTCTAATAGCAGTTCCTCTACTTGCAAAATGGGGAACCAACAATCCCCCCTTTAGGACTTACGACTAGAAAATATGTGTAGGAGGTAAGAGTATCCATACAGACTTTCTCAGACTCAAAGTATTTACTAATTACAGGCAGTAACTTATTAAACCACACTAAAACAGGATGCAATCTTCTTTCTCTGTGCAAAGAAATTGACCTGGTTTAAATATTTTGGCAGTTTCTTGGGCAAACACTGTGCTCCAAGTTACAAAACCTTTTCATCTCTAATAGGGTGGCTGCAACAGGGATTCTTGGCAGGTTCAAATTGAAGGGAAGTGAGGAGCAAAGGTACTACTGCATCAGCATTGGATGGATAAGGGCATATTTCTGAGTCATGTGACATAGATACAGGCCATATCTATATAATTCCTTCCTTCAGTCATTTATACGAAGCTGCTTTTTCATTCAGGGGTAGAAAATAACAATATACAATCCTCTAAATATTGGTTCTGAACATTTCTCTGTGTAAAGTTCTCATGAAGAAACAAATGAGTTCTGAATCTAATACTTTCCAATTAAAAAAAAAATCTCAAATTACAAGTAATTCTAAGGTAAAAGTCTATAGAAGTCCTGACTAACACCATATTCTGGTAATTAATTTTCCCAGGGAAAACAAATGGCACAGTTTCTAAGTATATGAGTGCAAGACATAAGCTCCTACAGTCCCCAGCATCTAGGTCTGCTGAGTACAATGGCTGTTATAATATGTTTCTGGCTGCCTTCAGGAATAACACTGAGCATGAATTTAGGAAGAGAGAAAGCAATGAAAAATGTATAAACCCATTCTTTAAAAAAGAACTTAATCTCTGCTAGAAGGCTGGTTCATATGCAGACAAAAATATGAGAGTACACGGAACTTCTTACACTATTAAGCCCCATATCCTTTTATCATAGGTAATCAATTTATAAGACCTGATACATAATCCCATCATTCACTGTCTTAAATGTAGACAGGAAATACTTACCTGAACATTAGCATGCTAAAGCTTCAGCAGGACTGGTGATATATATTTACTTTATGAGGGAACTGTCTATTTGACACTTGCAAAAGCACAGGGAAAAAAAATAATCAGTGTTCAAGTACTTCAACATCAGGTTCATTTATCATTTGTTTATCAATCTTAGGGCTGTAGACACTGGTATGAAGGTATAGACTTAAAATAGATCTATCCATAATTCAGTTGTGACAGAAACTCAGTGCTGAGAGAAATAGGTATCCACAGAATAACATCCTTTTATAAACTGTATAAGCAACTGAAGATGAAGGAAACTTTTGCTTCATTACCTCAGCAGTTGTGATCTGATCTTTTGGCTGCAGTTGGTAAAAATTCTTTGTTCTTCTTTGCATACTAGGAATTAACATTTTTCTAAACTCCCTGATCTCAAGCTTAGTAGATTGCAAACAGTTTTTCAATGTCACATTTCTATAAGACCATTGTAGAACAGAACTAATTGCTGCCTGTAGTGGATGCAATTCCATTCACAGCAAGATAAATTGGATTTCTAAACTGTGGTTTCCATTGTGTTACCTCCAAGTATCATAAGAGTTACACTGATGGGCACAGCAGTAACCCTACTTACTTATACACTGCTTTATGCACAAAGCAGCATCTAGTTTTGCTCACCAATAGAAAAGACAAAAGGAACCCCGAAGTATAACTGTAGACTGCCATCTGTTGGAAAGGGTTTAAAGAGTCACAGAATTGTTTATGCTGACAAAAAGACCTCTAAGACCATAGAATGCAAACATTAATCCCACACTGCCATGTTCACCACTAAACCATATCCCCAAGTGCCACATCTACACATGCATTGAATACTTCCAGGGGGAGTGACTCCAGGACTTCCCTGGGCAGCTTGACCCAACACCTGGCCAATCTTTCAGTGAAGAACTTTTTCCTAACATCTAACCTAAACCTCCTCCAAAATGACTTGAGGCCATTTCCTCTGGTCCAGTCACTTGTTACCTGGGGAAAGAGACTGAAACTCACCTCCTACAACTTCCTTTCAGGCAGTTGATGCACACTGGCCTCTGATCAGACCCTTCCTGGAGGAGTAGAAAGTACGCTTGTACTCATGGATTTCAGGATCATTCCATTTCAATGCTGGAGCTGTATTTTGGCTACTAGAACCAATAAAAAAATCTGGCTTATTTTTCTTTGATTCTCTGGCTGGAAAAACAATGTTTTTCTCACACAGAATTTTAACTCCTATCATTAAAAAGATGTACCAGGTAAATTTTTAGTTTGGATATTTCACAAGCTTATCCTGTAATTAAAAGAAAGGAAGAAGCTAGAGGAAACAAGTAGTCCTCACTGTTCTAAAAAGCCCAGGAAGAAAATTAAAAAGAGTGAAACCTTCTGACTTGGCAGGCTCAGAGGTTTGAAAATAGTGGCACAGTTTTGAGCTGAAAGCCAAACACTAATAGTGTGACCCTGGTAGTAGGAACAATATTTTTAAATTTATTCTTTAACAATCAGTAAGATGGAACCAAGAAAATCCTCATTGATTTTTGACATGATGTCAGACTGGGAGAAGGGGCTGATATACCAGAGGGTCATGTTGCTACTCAGAAGAACCTTGACAGGCTGGAGAAACAGGCAGAGGAACCCCATCAGGTTCAGCAATGGGAAATGCTGACTCCTGCACCTGGGGAAGAGTAACCCCAGATACCAGTGCTGGCTGGCTCCATTCAGTTGGAAAACTGCTTGACAGACAAATCCCTGGTGATCCTAGCAGGTACCAGGCTGTACATGAGGCAGCATTGTACCCTTTCAGCAATGAAGGCAAACAGCCACGTCAGCTCTGTTAGCAAGGCCCTTGCCAGCAGGTAGAGAGGTGACCCTTCACCTCTACTCAGCACGGGTAAGACACACCAGGAGGGCAGGGTCCGGTTCTGGGCTCCCAGTACAGGAAAGGCAGAGGCATACTGGAGCTATGTGCTACGCTCCAGTGAAGACAACAGGATTGGAATATCTGTCACATTAAAAAAGGCTGAGGGAGCTGGGACAATTCAGTCTGGAGAAGTGAGGTTCCAGAGGGATCTTATCAATCCATATCAATACATAGTGGAATGGAGCAAAGAGTAGGATGTCCAACCCTCTTAGTAGTGACCACTGATAGGATAAGAGGCAATGGACACAAAAAAAAGGTCATGAAATCTTATCTGAGCATAAGAAAATGTGAGGTAAGTGAAATATTGGAACAGTTTGTCCAGAGAGGCCATGAAGTCCCCATCTATTCCATACACAAAGCCTCACTTGACACACCCCTCAGCAACCTGTTCTATCTGCCCCAGCTCTGAGCACAGGGTTGGACTGGGGATATCCAGATGTCTCTTCCATTCTCAGAAATTCTGCCATGCTTAAAAGATGGCTTAACTGAAAATCAAAATGGTGGTGGTTTTTTTTTACTGGTAGCAAGTGTTGCTTTGAAAGATAAGGGTTGCAATACTACAATTCCACAAACAGGTTATTAGACCAACACAGAACTAAAAAACACTGCAGGTGATTATGTGTAATAAGATACATCTCAGGGATTTAAATTCAAACCTGTGGTCTGAAAAGTTTATATGAACAGTATAATTCAGATCATGATTTACAGCCAAATGTACCAATGGACTATGAGATTCCATTTCAACTTAAAGCGAACTACTGTCATGTATAAAGCGAAAATGATATTTTGAGCCCTTGTATTAAGAAAGAAATTCTTGAAGGCTCAAATGACTCAATGGATTATCAGCAAGGATAATAGACTCTTGTTTGTCCTGGGTGACACTGAACAAACTTCCTTATAGTTTCATATCTAGGTGCTGAAGTAGAAAATGTCTTTAAACTCTCTCTTTGTGTGGACATTGGCCAGTGCCTTGACACCACTCTAGCATAGAGTGTGAGAATATCAGAACTCATTCAACACCAGCTATGTAGGCAGAACAGAATTTCCCTGCACCTAGTAGGAAATCTACCAGAATTTTATTTTTCTTTACCACTAGAATCAATGACTTTCAATTTTGTGACAATGAAAATCCAATTCAAGAGGAAGAGACATTAGGAAGCTTAGGGGAGCTATGAGGAATCAACAGAGTTTTAAGGAGCAGTGGTAAGAGGCTGGGAGCAGTAAGATAGAGATGTGTTAACAAGCATTTACAAGCTTTCAGGGAGTTTCTCTGCTGCTCTTGGTGCTAGCACAAGGCTTAAAGACCAAGAGCAGACAAAGTACCTAGGATACAAGTAGCTAAATTTCATCCCATTGGGTTCCCTTCCAGATTCTTTGTATGAAACACACACTTCACTTGTGATAAGGCTTCATAGAGCACTAACTGAGCTCAGTAATTAAATCACTTAGTTCAGTTGAAATAGCTTGATTCACCTAAAATAAATGAAAAATTTAAAATCATAGCAGACAGGGCTAGGTGCTCTGAATTGTCACCTGCATTGTTACCTGTGGTATTTTACATTACCATTTGCTTACTTGTGCCAGTTCTCTAGTGAACTTCCTGTCTTCTCTGGTCTGCTCTTCTTACTCAAATTGTCCGTAAATCATTGGGACTGCTGAAATAAAATTTGCTGCAAAATTCATAAAATTTGACCTTCCTAGCTGAAAGGTCACAAGACTCCACAAGGTTAACTTAGAATGTCACCTAGATTTACCTACCCTGATTCTTGTGGGGAAAACACATATCTGATGTTCCTCACCATCATTTAGACACAATTTAATGTCATCTGGGTCAGATCAGCTGTGCAGAATTCTTGTTCAAATTATGAATCACCATGACAAAGACTCTTCTTTTGTGACAAAGATTTCCCACAAGTGCGATTTATTAGAATTTTATTAATCTGCCTCGGATTTTTTTCATTCAATGTTTTTCAAGGCATTTGTGTGTCATCTTCCAAGGAGCTGTAACTGTGGTAGTTACAGGAAAACTTCATAATACTCTTGCATTTTATTGTTACCTAAACACATTTAGCTCTCTGTCAAAGCCTTAGTGAGCTACAACTTATACAAATCACACCAGAGGTCAAATCTTGCTCCCAAATTCATGAAGAAATCTCACTAAAGTAAAATCAAATGGAACATGTGACTAATGAAACTTTATTACAGAGCAGTTACAGCTGACCTTTTTTCTCAGTGATGTCCCTGAAAGACTACAAGACACATTGGAAACTCAGATCTTTACTTTGTCCACAGAACAAGGCAAGCAGGCATGACAACGCCTCCTGACTGAAGAATAACATATGTAGAATGCTGTGAAGGCTGTGAACTTGGTCTGTTCTGAACTCAGAGTGAGGAGCAGTAGATTAGATTAGTACACTCTCCTTAATGTATCCTAAGATGGGCCTGTATATTTGAGCACCTTCAGTGGCAACAGTTCTTACCTGACAGAGGTGATCTACCACAAAGAGATGGATTCCAGAACATTTAAGGCAAGTCTAAGCACATAAAACCCCACCAATCCACAAATGAGGTACTTCCTTCTGGAGTTAAGATTTACAAACTGGTCTTGCACGTTATAGTCTGACAATAGGTATGAAAATGGTTCAAAGCTTTACCACAGGAGTTTCATGCTAGATATTGGGAAACACTTCTTTACTGAAAAGATGGCCAGAACACACAGAACAGCCTTACTAGAGTGGTGTTCAATGTCCCCAGGCTGTGAGTTCTCAAGATGCATTTTGACAATTCCCTTAATAATGTGCTTTAACTTTTGATCAGCCCTGTAGCTGACAGGAAATTGGACTCAGATGATCACTATAGGTCTCTTCCAACTGGAACTGTTCAGGTTTGTTCTGTTCTATTTTAGTCTACCCTAGCCTAGTCCAGTCTAGTCTATAGATCCTGTATTTTACGGTCTGTGTTTCAGAGCTTTTTGGTCTAAAAATATTGGTCTAAATGCTTTTAACTTCATTTTCTCTTTTTCATTCAGTGCACAATGCAGACTTGTCTCCCACAAACTCTGACCTCCTTGTGCCCATCACTCCAGACCACTGCTGTTTGCCACCATATTTCTCATTTCTTCTGGATCCTAAGGGAAGGTTCAGTTTGGGGCAACTCATACCAGGATGTATGAGGTCAAAACAGATGACTACACAGGACTCAGGATAGTATCAAATGGAAAATGTGAATGATTTCTGAACTGGGATTGAGACATACTGTGGTAGGTGTGAGACAGAAACAGTGAATGATGCTAGGGACAAAGAGAGGTAACAGTGAAAGTGAGGAAGCTGATGGGTGCAAGGTGGCCTACACGCTGATGGAAGTGTAGTAGGACAATGCGGAAAATTTCTTTAATGGCAGGTCTCCTGGCTGTCATTTGTGAGTGTGACAGCAAAAAAATTACATAAAAAAAAGGACAGGACACAGAATTAAAAAAAAAAAAAACATATTTTGTATCTTTTGTGGGCCAGATTATGAAAGAAAGCACAGGTCTCTCAGATTAGCTTTTTGATGCAAAGGTCTTTTTGTTAAATTTCTAGTCATAATGGACTAGATATGTATAAAAGAAGTATTCTTTTAATGTTTTTTGGTTTAAATATTCTTCTCTATGCTTCTTTGACTGTGTTAGAAGATACAATTTTGTTTAATTTCTGACAGAACACCCTTATAATTAGCTCTTAATTACAGTTGTGGCTGAAGTGATACATATACAGGAAATTCTTATTTTCTGCTGTTAAGAATTCTGGAACAAAGAGACCTTTTAGAATGTTTTCTTTTGTATGTTTGTGGGGGCAGGGGATGCTGTTGTTGGGTTTCTAATTTAAATTTAAATTTTCAATAAAATAAATTCATGTACAATGTTTCAAAATGACATAGATAAACAAGATAATTCATATTGGGCGTTGGATTTTTTTTTTTTTTTTTCTTTCATCCTGGCCTGTATCAGCAATAGTGCAGCCTGCAGGACCACGGCAGGGATTGTCCCCATGTGCTCAGCACTGCTGACTGAGGCTGCACCTTGAGTGCAGTGTCCAGTTTTGGGCCCCTCACTACAAAAAGGACATTGAGGGGCTTGAGCTTGTCTGGAGAAAGGCAATGGAGCTGGTGAAGAGACTGGAGCACAAGTCTGATGAGGTGCAGTTGAGGGAGCTGGGGCAGTTTAACCTGGAGAAGGGGGAGCTCAGTATTACTCACTGCATCTGCTTGAAAACAGGTTGCAAAGTGCAGGTCAATCTCTTCTTCCAGATAGAAAGGACTAAGACAAGAGGAAAAGTCCTCAGCTTGTGCCAGGGGAGGTTTAGGCTGGATATTAGGGATTAATTCTTTACTGACAGGGTGGTCAAGCAGTGCAACAGGCCCTCCAGGGAAGTGGCTGAATCACTATCCCTGGAAGTATTTAAAATACTTGTGGATGTGGCACTTAGGAACATGGTTTAGTCATGGACTTGACAGTGCTGGGTTGATGGTTGAACTCCACAATCCTATAGGTCTTTTTCATCCTATATGATTCTGTAACATCTATACATTTGTCCCCAATTCCATAAGAAATGTAATAGAAATATATGATAGTAAAATATTATTTATGGGCATGATTACGTACATAGACAGATGACAGTAGAGAAATGCAAATATTGTTAGTTATAACCAGAGCATTAAATTCCATTCTGTAGTGATATCTCAAAGTAAAGAGCATTGATTTGAGTATGAATTTTTTCCAAAATCATGACAAAGAAAATTTGTGACAAATTAGGACTGAGATGTTTTAATAAAACAAAAGATACTTCTATTCCTCTTAAATTGCTTGGCAAGATGCTGTTGTTATGTTAATCGTTTTAATAAGGCAAAGAATAACACTAGAAATCATGAAGATTAGAAATTGAAAGAGACAGTTTGCTATTTCTTAACATTAAAAGCTAACCATTAAAGCTGTTTTCTTTGTGAATATGTAACTGTGAGAACCTCGGTCTGCAGGGGTTTCTCATCCCACTAGTTGGCCATGATAATATGTTCATAGGATTCAGTAAGACTAAGCCCACAGATTTTTTAAGGTATACACTTCTGATTAGTAAAGCAAGCATACATATATATATGTGTGTGTGTGTGTGTGTGTGTGTGTGTGTGTGTGTGTGTGTGTGTATAAACTCATACACACATATATATATTTGCAAGATACAATGAATTGCCACTAGTCAAGAATAAGCTGTTTAATTATTTATATGCATGCCTATATAAATATTTTTCCTTCAAATTATTACCAATATGGTCCATTTAGCTGCTCCCAGAAATGGGGACAAAACAAGTGTGTAGTTGAGTTCACACAGGGGTACTTGGAGAGTAAAGCTCATTTTGGGAAGACAATGATTTACTTTAATATGAATACGTAAGTGGGCGTAGGACACCAGTCCTTGTTGCTGAGTTTTGCTTTCTTAGGAGGTCAATTTGTAGGTTATAACAGTTTCTTTGTTCTGCAGGTTATGGCAGTTTCTTTTTTTGTGCTTATCAAGCATGCTGCAGAGCCCCAGCTGCACCTATTGAGGCCAACGCAAGCTCCCACTTGTGTTTGTCAAGGTTGTTGCAGATTCTCAGGCTAGCAGTTTCCACACTGGCAGAGATTTGGTCTGTCAGTATTTTAGTAGATGTCTTCTGTCAGTAATTTTCCCCATTATAACCAGGTCACCTTTATGGCTGCTCTAACAGAGTATACGTTTCCAGTGATGTTAAGTTGGTAATGCACAATGAGGAAAAACTGGAAAATGAATGTATGCTGCTTTGTTTATATAATGATTCCATTTCCCTATCATCTTATCACATCCTTGATGCTGAACTTTTCCATTAAATCTCTACTTTACAATACCTGAACATTTAGAGGGCTCATATTGAAGGAAGTAAAATATAAAAATTTACCTTTGTAAACTTTTGAACAGGCAAACCATTCACACTCTAGCACAGATGCCTTTAGAAATAATAAATATAGCTTTCAGCTCCATCTGACTTTCAGCATTTATGAGGAAACCAGACTGAAAAGCTACTTTTGTGGTAAATTCAAAATAATGTACCACACAATTTTTTTCCAAGAGTTGTATCACTGAATAGTGTTAGCAGCTCCTACTGAGAGTCAGTAGCACTGTAATCTTCCCAGCACTTGTTTTATCACATATGTTTATTTTAATACAAGTCTGAGACTGAAATTGCGATTTGTCTCCAGTGGGTCTGACTCTGCAGAAACATACAAAACTAAGATGCATGCCTATAGTCAAAAACTTGCATCATCTGAAGCCCCCCAAAACAGACACAAAAGTTTCAGAAAGCCTCATAACATTCAGGCAAAGTTACTGTGATAATGACTCTTGTATGCCATGCTACTTTAATATCCTAATGTTTGGGCTGGAATGTTAATTACTTAAAAACATAATCTGTAGTTTCTTTGCATTCTTTATGGACTAATTGCTTGCTGTTCAACATCGAAGACCACATTAAGTTTATTTCCACTCTAGTAGAAATGTTCAGATTTTCCTAAGATATGACATTTGCTTCATGTATGGAAAAGGAAACAGTGATTGCAATAAAATAAAGGCATAAATATAAAAGCATGATAATAAGAATCTGTGTGGGACTGAAAAATAGACAGTGAAACAAGAAAATCTTTTATCTTACACATTTTACAAAAAGGAAGCTTTAGTTTAAACAAGTTTAAAACAAAGGAAAAAAACCAAAACTTTATCTATTTGCAATAAGAGGGGGAAATGAAAAAAAATTTATCTGGCTAAATTGAAACTGGAATAAAAACCTGTGTTTTTTATTTTCCAATTTGCAAAACCTTTCATTTAGCAAATTAGTGTCACATTAATTGAATAGTTTATCTGTTACTAAAAATAACATCCTGTGGTTACACAGCCAAGTATACTCTTAAAATAATGGACAGATTTTATATTAGAGCCATGGCCATAACAAATTTCAGCAGATGGAGAATCCTATTTTTAATCATCAAAGCACTTAACAAGGAAAATGAAATCAACAACTGAGCACTTATCCTATAGAAATTTACGTACATTTTACACTTGCTGTGATGCACCCAAATGACACAATCTAAGACTATAACTTAATTTCTTCGGTAAATTGTAGATGAGTAAATGCAAAAAGATCCACAAGCCTTTAATTGTTTAACTTGTAGGATCTAACTTTGCAAACAACACAGAGTTGATGAAGAGAAGACACAAAATCCACACCAGCTATGCCAAAAGGTAAAGTCTGGATATATCAGTCATAAAGGCATATTTCATTTTGCATAAAAACACACAGAAAATTCCACAGAAGTTGCATAGAAGCACTATAAATGTGACAAATCCTTGTCAAAATGGTAACAGAACTCTTTAAAGTTCACAAAAACAAAGCAAATTATCACAGTGGAGCAAAACATATCATGGCCCAGGGCTAAATGACAACTTTTCTGACAGCTGGATGTTCCAGAGGAAAAAATCTTTTCAAGGATGTGAAGGCACACTTGCTTAATGGAATTTAATAACCAGCTCCTACTGTGAACTGGCTAGAAACTAGAAATTCTGTTTGATGGAAATTCTGATTACTTTTGTTTTAAATTTGTCCTGAAATGAAAACAAAAATCTTTCCTTTCCTTTCTTCTGTGGTAGGAGTTTCATTTGTCTTTAGAAGAAGAAAGGAATGAAAAAAACTAACTTTATTCAAGTTTTCTTTTTTAGTTACTTTAAAACCATAATGGACTACAAAAAATTGGAGATTAGGAGTATAGGTTTTTTATAAAATTAGAAGGAAAAGGAGGTTTTGTGAACTCTGGGTCTCTGCACTTTACTGCAGAATTGGTTAAGCCCAGGAGTCCCTCTTCAGGGAGCAGAGCAGTTGGGGATTTGAGAACAGTGATCTGACTGAATAGCACTTTCTGGGGTGAAAAAAAAGAGAAATATTTTGAATTACTTATTTCAATGGATTGAAAATGAAATTTCCAATAACAAGTCAGTTTAGATCATGATTGCTGTTTGTGATTTATTTCAAAAGCTTGGTTTCAGCTCCTTCTTTGAGGATTTAGGACTATGACAGTGCTCCTTTCCTAAGAAACCACATTTCTCATTGGGTAAACTAAGCCTTATTCTGTCCTTTATACAGTCTGTGAAGGTTTAAAATTATTTTTCTCATGGAAGTCAAGGTAGATAGGCCCTGCTATGAAAATATATATCTTAAAATTTTCAATCCAAATTTAAAATATATAGCCACCAGAATCTTTGCTGAGATCTAACACAGTTTCAGGAATAAATGTGAATATAATTTCTAGTTGCTGAGTGCATTGGAACAGCATTTAGAGGATTTCAGCATTACATTGTGCTTTCAATTACCAAGAGATTAAGGAAATTTTATGTTCCTTAAATCACCTTGATATTCAGCAGTTACATAATGTTGAATCTCCTGTATCTTCCAATATTTATTTTTTTGTAATGTAAACCCTAAACTGTCAAGCTCTCTAGGGCAAACTCCTGCTCAGAGTCACATCTGAGCTCAGACCAAGTTCCTCAGGGCTTTTCCAGTTGGGTCTTGCAAGCTTACAGAGAAAGAGGTTGCCCAGCCTCTGCTGTGGGCAGCCTGCCCCTCCCCCTGGCTCTCCCCTAAGGGTGATGCCCTCTGCCCCCTTCCCCACTATGTCAAGTCAGAATGCCCTATTTCAATTTATGATCTGTATTTCTCATCCCTCTTCCATACAAAGAGATTGCTTCTGTGTTCTCAAAAAAGTACTCTCAGTTTTTGGAAAACTCTGTACATTGCTCCCAGATGTCTCTTCTTTGGTTTTCAAGTGTCCTCATGTTCAGTAACTCTCCTACAAGGTGTTTGACATCAACTTGCCAATGGAAAAGATGTTAACTCTATCAGCATGAAATTGAAATATCTTCTTCTCATAAATCTTATAACTATTTTATTTTTCCTGTAAAAAATCAGAAATAGGGTAAATCAAACAAGTACATCTCTCAGCTGGTTTTTTTTGCCTGAGCTTGTAAAATACTATGTGCCAAAGAAGGATGAAGAAATATCTGTGTGTTCATTGACATAATCATTGCTTTTTCTTAGTAGAAAGTTAGATTATTTTTAGCATGAAAAGATATTTGTTTATTTTTCGCTTATACTTCTGCAACTTCCTTGCATAAGATACAGAGTCCAGGGATAAAATCCTGGTCTTTCATGTGCTAATAGGAGTTCTGCTATTGACAAAGGGGAATAGAGGAAAGTTCACCTCTTTTGACAAAGGGGAACATCACAATTGACTCCATACTTTATTTTTTTTTTTTTTTTTTTTTTTTGCTCTTGTCTCCTTTTGTATATCAGAGTGATTTTTTTCTATCCTACTTGAAATTTCTGCGGGAAAGTCTACAGTTTAAAACATTTAATTAAAAAACACACTGTAGAGATAAATTCTATTTTATAGGTATTGTGCATTTGACCAGGTAACTTTTCATCATTTGCCTGAGCTGCCCTATTTTTTTCCAGACAGCAAGCTACCAGGAATTAAGTTCTGTACATTGGAAATAGTTGCAAGGGTTAATGTGCAAACATTGGTTTTACCAGCAGGAATTCTGGGGAATGGTTCTGCTGAATAACAAAAGAGGCACTGATTTCAAAACAGGACAAGTTTTTATGCATGTTTTTCATTATTTGAATTTTCAGACATATTAAAATATGCAGCTGTAGGGAAAGAAAGTTTAGATGTGTATTTTAAAGAAAATAAGACAGATGTGAAAACATGATGCTTATCTAATGGAAGATACAGTATGTTGACATATCAAGGAATTATCTTTCCAGATAATCAAAGTGCGACTTAAGAGAAAATCACCATTCCTTTTTCCCAGATCTTCTTTTGAAAGCCTTTTCTTCTTAGCTAGTTTTATTCTGTTATTTTTTTCCTCCTTCTATTTTTTTTCTCTTTTTAATAAAGCTGTTTATGTAGAATAATTTATATTTCCTAGATATCCAGCTATAATACAAGACAACACTGAAACTTTCTTGACACTCGAAATGAAGTCATTCCTCTTCTCATTATTGCCTTCCTAGTCAATCTGACTTGTTTATAGTCCATTCAAGTAATTTACAAAGTAACAAATTGCAAAAGTCATTTGGAAGCCTACAGACATCCCACATCATAGAGCTTCAAATAGCTGTGGTATTTCTCCTGCCAATTAAACTGCTATATATTCCCTATTTCTTTTGCAATTCTTGATTTTTATTTAGCCACACACTTATTGATGAGCCAGTGTGGAGATCTTTGTCAATCAGCCTGTTATTCCATCATTGCTGATGTTTTGCTCTTCAAATAAGCATTTTCAGGGGGAAAAATAAATTTGAAAAGAAATAGTCTGTAAATGCATCAGATGACAAAAAAGAGAGAATAAATGGGTAAATTTTAAAATGTGATTAAGAAAAGCCCAGTCTGTGACAGAGGTACATTTTATATGTGAGGGATAATTTCAGTAGATGACATAAAACCAAATGAGACAGACTTAACATAAAACATTCCAGATCAAGGCTTATAAATGCTTCTGGGAACTGTGTGTAATATCCTTCTGCTTCTCATTAAGGTGCCCTTTTATAGACTGCCCACTATCAATATTGCCTGTAAATTAACAACCAGCAAATATGGGCTAAGTTTGAGCAGACTCCTTAAAGATAAGTTTCAACACCTTGCAACACCTTGGCAAGTTGCAATACCTGGTAAGTTGGTACATCCAGATGGCTTTGCTGTCTCAGGACTCAGCTGATAACAGGCCAGAGCAAAGAGTGAGTAACCACTGCTCTGCTAATTAGAAGTCATGCTGGAATTTAGTGCTTTATTCAGACTGTAAATAAGTAAAGAGACATGCAAAAGAACTACCAATAGCTCTTGTGGTGACGCTTGTACAGATGGTTTGAGCACCGAGGATGGCATATTTATACATATTTATGTGCATATTACCCTGATGTGAAGAATAAAATTTTTTCTGCCTGTGAGATATTATCTTGCCAGAGGCAAAGAAGGAAATCAGAGGACACTGCTAGAGGAACAGCTGAACAGTGACCTCTCTGTGGAATCTTCCAGTAAAAGATTCAACACAGCAACCAGGTTATTCCCCAGTGATCAAGTTACTGGCCTAACACGCAGCTGTAAAGAGGTTCTTTACCATGTTGGTTTGGAAAATATGAAAAAGGAGAATGAAACTTCAGCTTAACAGTTCAAGATAAACCTCTGGCAGATGGAGAAGGAATGGGTACAGCTGCACCTGTTATATTTCCTTTCTTAGTTCCATGCATGGAACTAATCTGGATCTACTGGGGCTGCAGACAGACATTATGAAGGATACATTTTACCATATTAATTACCTAGATGCCATGTTCACCTGGATAGGACCAGCAAACAGTTTGGGATATTTTTAACTCCTCATTCCAAGTAATTTGCCACCTCTCGGATTAACATAAGGGAAAGATTCCAGCTCAAAGGCTCCTGCAGCAACTAGGACAAGAAGTGAGAGACCCTTATCATGACACCAGCACAGCACATATTCAGCAGACAGGTACTCTGCATTTATAGAACGAGTTTTGTCCTAATGAGTAAAGGATATACAAAAATGGGAAGCAGTGTGACCTGACAAGTCACGCTGAGGAAACTCATGGAAATCAAATTGCCTCTGAAATGCTAAGAAAGCTGTCCCACATGAAGGCCACAGTCTCAAAAAAACTACATCTATGTCCCATTCCACTAAATTTCTGCACTTCTGGTTGATATGTGACAAGGGTATAAATTTGCAGACTTATACTTCCTGAGGACATGGCATTACAGGTGATTTCAATGGAAATTCAATCAAAAAAGTAACACATTTCAATCTTTCATTCTCAAGCTTCAACATCACACAGTAGATGTGTATTGTATTGTATTGTATTGTATTGTAAAGTATTCAGGGACTGTGTTTTTTTACAGCAGGGGATAGAACCAAGAATGATTCTGTGCTGGTCTGTTGAGATGGAATTCTGGAAAACATGAAAATTTATATAAGCAGGAGAAACTTAAGGTGAGATCAGTAAAGGGCAGCTCATCCATAGGTACGGTATACCTTCCCACAGAAAACGTCTCTTTTCTATGGGGTACCACAACATTTGTGTAGTACTCCTGTTCCTAATGACCATTCTCCTTACTAATTTCCTCCCATCTGGTTACAGACCAACACAGGACGCTGCTCACCAAACTGTTTCATTTCCAGCCTACATCAGAGTTCCTCCACCCTCATTTTCTCTATCCAAAGCAAACATTTAAAAATTTCTTAATAGTACCTGGAGCAGAGGGAAGGGAATTTCCAATCAGGACTTAAGTTACAGTCCTGGCTTTTTTACCAACTACTCTTATTAATAACAAGGAAAAATATAGAATAGAAGATGGAATTTCTGAAGACAACATTGAAAGGGGTTAGCAAGTGTTTCTTACCTAATTATCACAGGGTTATCTTTACAGCCCAGACCACTGGGCAGAGGAAGAAACTCACACAGAAAGTCAGACAAAATCTTATTTAAAAAAAAGAATAGTATTAAATTCTCATGTTAGTGATCTGTCTTTCTCAATAGTATCTTTAGACTGATCAGTCTGAGCCAGGTGTAACATTTATGTACAGGAGCATTAAGTCATAATATGCTGTGCTACCTTTGTCTACATGTATATGTGTAGCTGAGTCCTTTGGAAATGAAGGTCCAGGTTCACAAATCACAGGCTTAGGAAATCTTTTATCATTTGTTGAAAACTAGTCATGCAAACAGCTGCCTGCTAAAAGAGATGCAGGTTTAGGTAAGGCCTCATAAGGGTCTCTTTATGTGGTCAGGATGGACTGCTATAGTCTGTTTTTAGAATAATGAGTGCTGAGAAAGATATAATGTTAACAAGAATCTCCTCAAGTGGGTGCACAATTTGTGTGTGTTTATACAAAATAGGTACTAAACCAGTAGATAAGGACTTTATGCTGCATGATGTAGCTTTTTCTATCACACCTTAATGGGTAGTCTGCAGTATTTGGACCTTATTTACACCTATTTCAAATTCTTGTTTCAAAATTATTGCTGGCAACCATACCCAGCCAGCAAGCTTTCTGGCTTATAAATCCAGTCTTGGAGTTCTATTCACTGCAACCAGCCAAAACATCAGTTTTCAGCTTATAAGTAATTGTTTAATGCAACTAATAGCATTTAAGCTCATTTTACAGCACATTTTGTTTTGGTTTTCAAAATATACATTTGCTGGTCACTAAACAATAACAATTGTTTAATGGCATAATTAATTAGGTTTTGATTTGCAAGACATATGACTTGAAGTCATATGATTTCCAGCATTCCAGTATTTATTTTTAATTCAGGCTATAAAATTCCATGCCATATTGACCAGCAAGGCTGGGAAAGAATCCAAAGACACAGTTTAACTTCTCATGACTTAAAAAAATCTTATTTTCCAAACTCTCTTCAAGTCCTATTTTAGTAGACAATTTGCTATGCAGAAATTTCAGTATTAAAACTGTGAAGTCTAGTCAGCACAAGATTAAAGTGAAACGGAAATTAGTGTCTAGACCAGTTCTTTCACAGACCAGCTGCTCTATGGGCACAGAATGAGTAGGTTTAAAAGGCTCCATCTTCAATGCAGCAACATGAGGGATTCAGCAAAACAAGGCACGGTACCAGTGGGTCAGGGAAGGCTACTTTGAGTTGATGGGATTCAGCAGATATCAACAAACCCAAGACTTGTTGCATTTCATGCATTTCACCCTTGAAGGGTCATTCAGAGAACCTTTCTCAGCTAAAGAGATCTTCCTTGGATTTATTGCTCACACCAATTTCACCAATGCTTATTTGCTCTTAATCTTCGTATTGCACTGCAACTTCGGTTTCCCACAATTAAATTTAAAGAAACCCAAAACCCCAAAACCCAGCAATTTTTTTTCAATATTATTATTCACATGAAGAGCACTTATTTTTCAGGAACTCTTAAAAACCCAGGACTGAACTTCTGTTTATAGGTGGCAGCCCCTCAAGGGGTCCTTCACAATATACAGGTAAGAAATATTTCCCTCAACCTGAAGATTGAGGGAAGAGAAACCTGTTGTATTGAGAGGAGGAATTTTACTCCAGACAATAGTATGCATTTTAAATAACCCAAAAGAAACAGCTATTCTAGACCTGAAACGGAACAAGTCAACTTACTCTAGAGGTTTTCAGTACTCAAAGAATTTAAATTTCTTGTATAGGAAAAAAGCATGCTTTATGATACATATTTAATAACAAGATTGCCAGCTTGAAACATTTTGGGTGCCCGCGTGGGGGAAGGATCAGGTAAGGTGATTTTGCCCTGGTGAGGCGATACCCTGCCCTGCACACCCCACCCCCCTGGGGCTCTGCCCCAGCCCTGCAGTGGCCACCAATCCCTGGCACACTGGAAGCAAAGCTCCACACCCACCTTTGGAGCTCCAACCCAGCTCTTGAGTGGCCAAATGACCAGAAGTCCCACCTGGGGGAAGGGCCCAGGAAGGATAAGGAGTATTTGTAGCAAGACCCAAAGCATGCATATGACTTGATCTTCCTCCTGGAAATTCTGTCAATCTGGATGCTGCTGGAATCAGGAATGGTAATTATGTTTGTTCTTTTGTACTCCTTTTCTGTTTTTCTTCTTTTAATTCCCTTGGAATTTTTCAGTAATCTAAAATCAACCAGCCTTAGAGTTTGTTAAGTTGAATGGACTAAGCTAATGCTTTGGGAAGTGTTTTATGTTGATTGCTGTTCTAAACCTTTTGCCAAAGTGCTTTGATTTTCTAAAGTTGCCAGTAAAGTTCTCCTGTTGTTTTGACCTCTTGAGAACATCTTGTCAGTATTTGATTCAGAGTACAGGAACAACTGTAAGCCCTTTTAGAAGTCTCATTGAGGAAATTTTCTGGGGCCTTACAAATGATGATGATAAGGCACTCAAATCTCCCTGTGATTTTGTAAGTTAAAGAACAGAACAGATACAAGTTCTTCCTGATGATCAAAAGCTCCTCTTCAGTGTCAGCAACCTGTTTTCTGCATCACATAAGCTGGCAGTTTAAGACATTAAACACTCCGAAATCTTCCTTCTCTCTATAATATAAATTTGAAAAATCTCTGTTACATAGACTTTGAACATGGTATCTTTCACTGCATGATTTTGTCTTCCTTCTTCTCTGGGCAGCTCAGCTATGTTTAGCCTATCTTCTTTAATTTCTGCAAATATGGCAAAAGTCTCCATGGCTGTTAGAAAAAAATTAAAATTCCCTCTTTTTTTCCAGTTTTAGATAACTGTATATAACTTTATTTCTGTATTTGCTGAGAAGAATTGAACAGAAGTGCTAGAATTTATGCATAAAAATTTTCAAAATGCATTTTGTGCTAAAATACTTTATGTTAATAAGAATTGTAAAATTATTACTGCACATCAGTTTCATTACATAGCTTATTTTAAATGGAGCAGAATATTTTAATAGCCCAAGCAAAGACATGTTTTATAACTTACAACTGGAGATATATCTGTAATTTATTCCATAAAATATGCATGAATGATTTTCAGCTCCATTTAACTAATGCATTTTGAAAAGTCTTTGCAACAGTAAATGTAACAAATCTCAGGCAAGACAAGCAGTAATGTGTAAGTGTGGTTGAGAGAAACTTTTCATTTTGTGGTTCAAATTTTGGACCAGACATTTCCTTACATAGATAAGCTTCAGTATTTTTCTGGAGTGTGACAGAGTGACCACCAGGTATAAAATTTCAAACTGTATCAGGAAATAAAAATGCCCAAGCATTATAAACTACTGTGTTTGTTAAAGGAAAAAGAAGGGTATGCACCATTATATTGACTGGGAGACGCTCTGGGAATTACGAGGTACTCCACAGATGGATACAAAAGACAGTCTTGTCCTGAGACAAGAGCTACTAAACACAGAGTGAAGGATAACTGAGAAGAAGCAGGGATTATTTGGTGCTGCCCAGTGCAGGTGGGCATGGTCTGAGATCTGTTAAAGTCTCAGAATCCCCAAGACACCTGGGCTTGCAAGAGCACATTGTACTCTGCCTATCTCCCATGCATCTGCTATGCAAAGTGTGTCACAGCCTTCCACTGCTGTTACCTCAATTCTGCAGTGCTGGGGTCTGGAAGGTTTGTTCCTGATGCTTCCAGATGTTTCTGGTGTCAGGGCAAACAGGCCGGGTTCCTAAAACTGAACAAAGAACAACAAATGTAACTTTGCAAATAGCTGATGAGATATCTCAAAAGGGACTCAATGTGTTGTTAATAATTACCTGCAGCTTCAAAACTGCAAACAAAATTCCTGTACCCAGAGTCATCCCACTTATCTTAGGGATATAACTTAAAGGAACCAGCTCAGGAAATGAGCATCCCAGTTGTTTTTTATGATAAATATATAGAGCTAATCACCTCTATGGAGCAATTCAGCACCTACAAGAAGTGATTTTTGTAATAGATCATAGAAAAAAATTAAACCCAGTTGCAGACAGAGGGGAAAGAACTGCAGTTCTGCTTCACCTGTTGTGAATTTGTACATGACTTACACAGAAATATGCCTTCTTTCACACATTTCAAGGCCTGTGATTTTTTTTCACTTAAGTCTACTCAGAAGTTTAGTTTCAATAGGCAGAATGAATGGGTTTGTTGGTTTGGATCCAGTAGGTTTTGTTAATAGGACATAATTCTGGGGCTTGATAAAGCATCTAATGCTGGGAACCATTTCCAGGTACTGTATGGTCCTCAGAGAAGCTATGGATGTACATTTTGCATGAGCAGATAGTGACATGGACTGAAAACTGGCTGAATGGGCTGGTCCAGAGGGGGGTGATCAGCAGAATAAAATCTAGTTGGAGGGCAGTCAGTAGTCATACATTCCAGGGATCTATACTGGGTCCACTTCTATTTCACATGATGGGGCAGAATGTGCCCTCAGCAGATTTGCAGACAACATCAAACTAGGAGGAGAAGCTGATATGCCAGATCATCCTGACATCCAGAGGGACCTCAGCAGGCTGAAGAAGTGGGCTGACAGGAACATCCTGAAGTTCAACACCGTGAAGTACAAAGCCCTTTGCCTGGGGGAGAGCAACGCCGAGCACCAGTGTATGCTGTGGGCTGCCCAGCTGGAAAACTGCCTCACAAAATTTGTACATCTGCAAACATTGTGAATATATGTGGGTTTTTTCAAGTGTGAAAAGCTGCCTTGATATATTTTGTTTTCAGATGTTGTAGCAAAAAATGGAAAAACAGTATGAGAAGTATAATGTTATACTTTACATGATTGGTAGTTTTGAAATGAAAATATAGTTATACAGTCATCTTCACTTTAAAGACTTGAACATTGCTATTCATAGAAAGATGGGATTGAAAATATAGCAAACAGAAACCCAGACAGTAGAAGAAATATAACCCATGCAATGGCAAATGCATTATTTATTACATGCTAAATTGCCCCATTAACACTTTTTTTTTGACCTTGAAATATCACACTGAAGACAAAAGAGTAGTTCTGCCTCAATGCATTTTTTTTTTCTCATTTTATGTAGAAAATGACAAGATGTCTGGGATATCTGGGCATTGTAAGTGTATCTGTTGCTACTCCTTGTCAAGAACATACATCAAGCATAATATTCAGATAAGTAAAGTGTGAAATAAATAAAGGTCAACTAAACAATATTTCAGCAAATATAGACTAGACATTGATCTAACATTCAATATCCTAGAATGAGAAAAATATTTGAGGATTAAAGGATTATAAATTAGGTGTGCAAAATATGTGTCACCTCTGCATATAATGGAGGTTTTAAGATGAAAAAGCAAACGAAAAGTCACCACTACCTGGAATGTAAACTTTGTGTTCACTTTCTTGTGTCAGTGACAGATCAGACTAGTATGTAGCATAAGGCCTGTTTGTTTCCAAAAAAAACCCAATAACACACACACAAAAAACCAAGCCCCAACAAACAAAACAAAAAAAGCAAAAAGTAAACCCCCCAAAATCACCCTAACACAACTATTCAGCTATCTATTCCAGGGTAAATAAATTAGGCAACTAAGAATTAAGTCAACAATGTTAACTACTCTGATAATAAAGGAATAAATGAAATAAAAGTATGGAAATATTTTGTAAGTAACAGTTCATTTTACTATTGTGGATGATGTGTTGATGGTTGATGATTTCTTTTTCTCTCCATGAAGAAGGAGGTCAAACCCAAGAGGAGTAGAGTTTTGAGGAGCATTTGGCTGATTTCCCTGCATTACTCCCCTCTAAAAGCAAAATTAAAATTAAGAAGTATGATATAGTATATGACAACAACTGGAATGAAGCCAAGGCAAATGCTCTAGGCATATTGCCTGCATACATACAGATTTCAAGAAGGTGGTGTCAGTTTCACTGAGAATTTAGTGAGATGCTTAATATTAACAATTTACTCACCCCAGAGTCCTATGTAGCAGACACAGAAATATTATCCTTTTTTCCATGCTTTTAAAACTATCATCACAAACTTCTGTTTCAACACAAAATTTGAAAATCCAAGAGCAGTTGCTCAAAATTTTGCATCATTAGTGTTAGAAGTTGTAACTTCAACCCAACTCCCAATTCAGTGTTTTAAAGATCTTATGTGGACATGTATATTTATGTATCTGTGGATGATAGAATGTGTACGTGCATGCACATATGCCTGCATATAAAATAACAGGTACATATGATATAGTACAGAACAGTTTAAAAACTGATGACATTGTGCTACTTATTTGACAGCCTGAAATAAGTCTGGTTTATAAATATCACTTTGATACCAGAGGAGTGCCAATATTTTATTCTGGACCAAAAATACTGAAAAATACCAGCAGAAAGATGTTTAATTTCAATATTAATTATATTCCCTCTCTTCCCCAACAAGAAAGTTGTTGGGTTTTTTTTGTTTGTTTTGGTTTGGGGTTTTTTGTTTTGTTTTGTTTTAACAAAGGAAAATATTTGAAGGTGATAGTAGGAACACAATTTGCAAATGCTGTTTCAGAAGAGTTTTGCACAGTGAGGGGGAAAGACATTAAAGACATTAATTATCCTCAGAATAAGATATGGATTTATAGAGGATATAAAAACCAGTAAGTATGGCTGTTGGATATGTGTCTTAAATTACATTTTTTTGCTATCTTATGTATTACTCTAATATATGAGAGCTGTGATTATTTTCTGATGTGAAATTGTCATACTCTTATTTTTATTTGAAGTTAATTATTGGATTTTGCTAAAGACCTTGAGAATTTTTATTTCTTACTTGAATAAGGTCATCTCTTTGTCTTTTACTTTTCTACCTAAGATACATCTCATCTACAGAGCTATTACAAGTAGTAGCCTTTCTTTATAACCTGTTTATATAAACTGGAATCTACAGGTTCTTTAACTGAATATTAGGAATATTTTGTCATATCGCACCAATTATATGAAATCTTAGTTCATTAAAACTTTTTCCAAATAAAGAAACATTTCCATAACCACTCTCCAATAAATTGATGACAAAGGTAAAAATCATGTTTGCTAATTTCATTAATTAGACTTCAGGTTTGGGAAAAAGACCCACTTTTAATGGTATTAATTTCTTTTACTAATAATGAACACTTCCACAGCCTGTTTCACCTACGGTTTCATCTACAGCCCATCTGCAAGGCAGCTCAAGCTCACATCCTTACCCCTTCACCACTAGAACATTCTGCCTCCCAAGAACCAACTTTTAGAGGATGAAATATATACTGGTATATAAGAAGATTGCTTTTATTGATTTTTTTTTTTTAAACTACGTAGTTTTGTTTTAAGGAAAAAAAAGAAGAAGAAACAATTATAATGAGGGAATGCCCAGGCACCCTAAGGTAAGGAAGATCTCAGTAACAGTTCTGAATTCATCCAGTAAACTCAATGAAGTAGCACTTATAATGCACTTTTATTAAGAGTATAAAAACAGCTGTAAATATTGTGTCAGAAATGGGCTAAGCACAGACTAAATACAATACAAACTGTGTTTTTATGTGTGTTGATATATACTCCAAACAGAGTTTGGGATCAAGTAACATGGCTCAAATGTATTCATACTCCACCTTAATGTGTCTAAACCGCTGTACAAGGCAGATAATAGTACATTATTCAAAATATTTTTCATTTATGCTAGTTATCTCAATAGTAAATTACTGGCAAATCTTTCAGATAATCTTAAAAAGATACTCTTAAAAGAAGGGATTTTAATACGCCTGAACAAGTACATATTTGACCCTAAAAGTTTTTTTTTTTTATTTATAACTTCCTTGATGCCTTGAAGAAATAAAAATTTGTGTGAATATATAACCATTTCGGACAGGAAATTTACTTACCCAGTTATTAAATCAACAAAATATGATCAGAAGATACTACTGACAGGGACTAAGTCCTTGCCAGGTTATTAAGCTTTTATTTAATTAAAACACTTTATCCATAAACAATGAAGCTTAAAGGTCTGTAAAGAAGGTAATTGATGTAATGCACACAGTGGTTGAAGACTTGTTTCCTAAGATTTTGTCATGCCATTCAGAATATACAAAAACAGATCTCTCAACATTTCCTGTAAACCTCTCTTATCCTTTCATCACAAAACTCAGCTTCTTCATCTTCTACCATCAGCACCACTATAGCACCCTCAGAACATCAGTGCAATATCTGTCACCCATCCAAATTTAGTCTCAGCCACTTCTGGTGTTCTCAGTTCTCTCCCCCTGCACAGCTGGGGAGCATGGGAAATGGATAGGATGGATCCATGGACAGTCACATTGGCACCAGGGACCTGTAAGCCATATTGCCTTCGTGTACCAGCTCAGATGGGGCTTCCCTCTATTTACAGGCATCCACTACCACAGAACAGAGATTAACAGCTGTACCTCAGAGTTCACTCAGATCTAGTTCCTCCACCAGCATCCTTAACACCCCCAGGCTCCCAGCTGAGCCACTCCTGAAAACTCAGGGTTCAAAGTTTGGTGTGTGCATCTGGCAGATCTGATGGTGCAACCCTTTTATTGTCTATGTAGGTACACAAATATCTTTCAAATCAGCATGTCACAATAAAATCTGGTGTTCACTGCCATACCCTGTTATTCAACACATTAACCAGGGAAAAGACTGAAGTAGTCAGCCTGAAGTAGAAAAAGGGATGAAATTGCATCATATGATCATGGCATGTATTTTTCCACTTTCTCTCTGATTTGTTACACAACTTAAAGCTTGAATAAGCACAGACATTCTGAGAGCTGTGTGGGTGCTCTATGCAGCTAATCAGTGTATGTCTAACAAATCTAGTTAAGGACAGTTTTAGCAGATCCACAATGTGTGAGCAGATGGTCTCTGCAACACCTACACAGTGGTCAACACGTTCAGGCAGCAAGTGCCTACCCAAGGGCAGTCGACTGGACTAATCAAGCATGCAAAATATAGATGACCTGGACTCAGACAGCTGTCATTTGTCCTGTTTCTGTTTGAGCGCACTCAGAAGTCCCCAAGAAAAGGACTAACACTGATAGGAGACTAGTAGGTGAGACATAAAAGCAGTCAGCTACTGCCAAAAGCAGCAACATTAGCAGGTGTGTATTCCCTCATCTGCTTTTGAGGCAACCTGGGTAGGGTGATTGTAAAGTTACAGGCAGGACACTATAAAATTGCAATGCAGTAATTACTGTGCAGTACAAAGTCCTGTGTCCAGTCAAGCTACCAAGAGCTCTTGTTTTAGAGAAAAAAATAGAAACTAGAATCATTGCTATCAATTCTGTTCTCTGGCAAAATTACTCCATAGCCTCCAGTTAAAGGTGTCCATGCCTGTCTAAGAGAGGAATCTGGCCTATTATGTTTTCCACAGGTATTTGTCTTATGATCTCCATGCTTATTATCTCTCCTTTTCAGATTGATTTTATAATTTTATTTAGTGTTCACTCTTATGCAGGTCTTAGTAGCAACCACCTGGCACAGTATGGCCATGAAATATTTCTCAGCATTTGCTTTGTTAGGTTAAGCATTAAGATGATTATGATGTTTCGTTGTTTTTTTTTTTTTTATCAGGAGCAGAACTGGCATGGCAAACTCCAAAACAAAGGTATACATGGCTTAGGTATTAATGTGCATGTTAGTATGTTCTCCAAACAAGTGGCAAGTATTGAAATACATTAAAGCACATACAAAAAAAACCAAACTAAAATTATAATATCTATTTTTTAAAGCATGCAATTTGCATGCTTGTCTCAATAGTTTAGAAACAGATGGAGCGTTGTGTTTAGCACATTTCTTTAGAGTTTCTAAATCTGCCTGATGGGAATTCCATTACCTGCACCAGCTGCACAGGTGACCTCTTTGACTTCCACTTGCTAGGCTCTGAATATATAAGACAGTGCTGGCATGTTTTTAACATAAAGTATATGCAAATATGGACGTATTTGACATGTTGCTGTAGTGTCTATTTAAAATGTATGCCATCTGGTTTAACCCTTGCACCCATAATCATAAAGTGTTTCAAACTCTCTGTGCAATAAAATGTTTCTATGTCTTTCTCTTGATTAATCTACTTTACTTTTTTGCATAATCAGAATCAATTAAGATTCCTTTTCACCTACGAGTCTTTTTTGTTTCTTTTCACTGGAAAATGATACTGCTGTACTCCTAAAGGTGAATTTTTCAGGCACTGAATGTGTAATTCCCTCTCTAGTTGCAAATGGTCAGAAAGATCTTGAAAGCCTTCCATATTAAGAATCTTATTATGCAAGAAATAAGATACATTTCTTGTTTTCATATAAATATAGCACACAAAATATTCCTTCTTCTGTTTCTGTCTCATTTGTTTGAAAATACTAAAGTGCATATATCCTTTTACAGTATTTCAAAGATGTCCTAAGGTCCATATTGAAGAATTACCTGCAGTTGTATTAGTCTGTAGTTATTTTCTAGCTGAGAGCAACCACACACAAGGCATTTACCTTGTTATACAAAAGACAAACTGCTTCTTTCCTAGGAGTATGAATAACTTCAGATAATACACTAGGCCTGACTTTAAGAAGCCCAAAGTCAGTCAATTTCCTTGGATTTCAGGTGTTCACATGAGTATGATTTTGAAGGAAGATGTATGGCCCCAGTGACGTGATGGTTGATTCAGTTGTTGAATAGTTTAATGATAATGTAGTGCTCCACTGCAAATCATAGAATCATGGAATAGCTTGGGTTGGAAGAGACCTCAGCGATCACCTAGTTCCAGCCCTCTGGCATAAGCAGGAACGCCTTGCATTAGACCAGGTTACTCAAAGTCTTATCCAATCTATCATTCAGCACTTCCAGGGATGGGACATGACATCTTCAGGCAATCTGTTCCAGTGACTAGCCCATGGAAAAAAAACCTGTTCCTCCACTTGAAGCTGGTCTGTGAAGAGGCTTTTGACAGTTTAGCAAGCTACAGAAAAAGGTGGACAAAACCTCTTTACTTCCTTGGATTCTGCCTGTGGTCTTTTTCCATTTCCAGAAATTACTGTTGCTATGTTCCAGATTTTGTCCACAAGCAAAGGGAAAATACCTCTTGTATGTAAGTCAGGAATAGTCTCAAAACTACAACAGTGTAATCCAAGAAAAAGTTTCAGTTCAGATCTTACTACTACTTTTTATGGGGAAAAGTCTCTGTTATAATAATAGTAACAAGATTAATAAATAATAATAATCTTCTTATATGCTTGGTTTCTAACCCTTTTGCTAGTGTTACACACACCCTCTCCTCACTCGTGCAGATCCTGCAGTCGGTGGTTTCAGCCTGGCAGCAGAGATGGGTAATACGATTAATGTAAATATCTGGAGTATTTCACCAGCAGGAATATGATGTTCTTCCTCCAATAAGTGATGTGATGTACCTGAGAACATTTTGATATGTTTGCTAAAATGTTTTTACCCTTTCTTTTTTTCTCCAGTGATCTGAAGCTCCATATTACAACCAAATTAACTATATACAGTGCCTTTTACCTGGATAATCTACTATTTATCTGTTCTCTTTGTTATCCCTAAAAAATGGGGATACCTCTAAAAGCAGTAAAGCAGTTCCAGATGTTGCTTCTTTTACTTGACCACTAGTGAGTTGTTTACAACCCTGTGTCATAAACAGCCCCAGTGTCAGCCTGTGCCCATTTATCATCACATCTGCCCTCCTCTCTTCTGCATTGTGCATTTCCATTTCTTGATGCCTTTGCTGTATTACCAGGCTGGTATTTCTGTATACTACATATTTATGGCAGCCATAAATGTATCATTCTGAACAGAACAACTGCTTATTATTGCTATCTAAAACTATGATTTAATACTTCACAAGGTTAAAGGAAAGTAGAATGAATTCGTAACAACCATCTAATTGATAGAAAAATTGAAAAGTGTTAAAGCCAACCCAAGTGAAACAAAAACAGCTCAGAGAGGGCAAGCCTGTTGAACCTCTGTTCTGGGCCTTGCAAACTTATTTAAAAATCTGTAGCCAGATACCAACAATGCCAATACTGTATTGCAGGTCCACAAAGTCACAAAATGTATGTTTTGTAACTACTCCATATCTCATGAAAACCCCCAGAACTTATTTTCATTTCTTGAGGTGGTGGTTGCCTCAGATCACTTTGCATTGTATCAAGTTCCCCTACTGCATTATTGTCTGGCAAATTTTCAGTGTCTGGATTTTTACAGAGCTCTTCTGATCAGTGTGCAGAACACATCCTGACCCAATACACCCAGTTGCTGCCTGGAGTCCTCTTCTGTCTCCAATATGCAGTCTGTGAGAGACCTGCCTCCCTGCTGCTGTGTCAGCTGGGACTAGAAATTTGCACAGTAAAGGGAAGACAGATAATCCAGGCAACCTTGGGAAAGAATTAAAAAAGAACTGACGTGAGGCAAAAAAAGGACAGAAATGGGATTAAACAGGTTTTAGGAATGGGATAGTGGGAAGAACAGGAGGTGCCAAAGAGTTTGAGCTCTCAGGAGAGAAGGAGACATGAACAGCAAGAAAGCTCAGTGTCTATTACTTGTGAGGCAGAGAACTCACAAATGTAAAATTAGCAGCATTTTCACCTTCAGCTTCACAAACCACATCACTGTGAGAAATATAGAGACAATTCAAGTACCAAATAAGTAATAATCTTCATGAAATTGCTAGATGAAGATACATCACCTAAACCAAATGTAAAAAGCTCTACAGATCCACCCAAGACCTGAAATGTGATACATTTCTTCTGTCTAGCACTAAACCGCTCTTTATATTTCTCAGCCCTGGTTAATTAAAAAAAAATGTATTTACTTTCAATCTTAAAACAGTCAGGCAAATAAAATTATTATCTAAATTTACACAGATCAAATAACTACTTATGGAAAATGTTCTATAGATGGTGCAAAAAACATTTATGATTTACAATGGTCCAACAAATGCAAAAAAAAGGCCATGCTTGCAGACCATGAAAAAGAAGCCTAAAATTATTATTACTATGAATTTGAAATATTGAAATAAAGTCAACCTTTAACCTAAAATAATCTAGAAAAGTGATTGTAACATTTTTGTTAAAATTCTAGATATAGGAAGAGGTTTGTAGTTTCTGAAATCTGATATCTAAAAATGAAACAATAATTATTTAATTTACTTTGAAAAATACTTCTTATTTTTCATCAAAAACCAGTTGAAATGTGGAAGAATTTATCTGCCTTTAAAAGTCACTTTGAGCAACAGCAGTAATCCCTTCTTAGATGGAGAACACTGAAGCTACCTGTAAACCAAATTGCATTTTGCACAGATGACAAAGGCAGCTCAGTGTAATGGAACCCAGGTGTTAAACTAATTTCTAATTTACCCATAAATGAAGAAAAGAAAAATATAATCCTCAATGCAAGTTGTTGTGATATTACAGAATCCATCATAATGAAGAAATGCCCCCACTTTGCACAAAGGTTAACTGTACAAATGGTATTGCATCAACGGAAATGTTAATGAGTTTGTGTGGCAGCAGGTAAGCAAGAGCTGGCAGAAGGAAGCTGTTGTGGCAAGCAGATAATTACAATGGAAGTCATGTCTTTGGTAATGACTGGGATTCACATCACATATCTTTTCAGTCACAGTACAATTTCGCTAGCTCTATTTATGGTAATCTATGGGATTATTTGACAGCAAGGTGACATTTTGACTTTGGAACAAACTTCTTTCATAGACAGCACAATTACTGATATTGTGACATTCAATTAGACACATCACTGATGTACAATTTTTATTTTGGAAAATAGACAAACATAAGGTATCTTTTTCATTAATACAGGAAGTTTTTTTGGTTCTCAATTTGTTTTTCATCATGCTATTGCTTTGATCTTACTAATGTGTAGGAGTTGGGAGAAATTTAAAAGCTGTGAGTTTTTAACCATTCAGATGCAGTATTAAAAAAGAGAAGCAAATAAAAAGGAGAAATTATGCCTCACAAGCATGAAATTGTCTTAAAGAAAAGGAAAATAGATTTCCAGGCAATGTTTATCTGTGTTATAAACTCTACTACATAACAACAAATCTGTAATATGTTTTTCAGGAGGGAATTCTGACAGTAGCTACACATACTTTATCACATTGTAGGCCAAATTCCCAAGTAACCTATTTACCTCAATCTCAAAAAACAATTAAAAATAGGAAAATATGCAGGCAAAGAATCAAATCTCTGTGGCCCATTCTTCCCTTTACAGAAGGAATGTGAAATAACAGGGAGAGGACCACACTGACAACAATTGTGGTGAGTACCTCCTGAAGTTCCACCCTATCCTTGGTCTATGGCAATAAGCAGGGTCTCACTCTGAGTATTTCATTGCAAGATCAGAGAATACAGCAGCCCACCAATATTTGCGTAAAAGTGTTCTATACACCCAAGTGACAAAATATGTACTTTGGTAAGGAGAAAGTAATATTCTGATTGAAACTCTTCAATAAATGCTTTGTGCAAATGAAGTTTGGATTCAGTGTGTCTAATCACCTAAAGAACTTCAGTTCTCTGAGTATCTCACCTAATTCTGCACAACTGCCTCATCTAAAATCTCTCTTGCTACATAAAATTCTGTCTTCACAAATACAGCATTGTAAATATTAAATTTATGGGAAAAAAGAAAACAGGAAAGGAGGATACAAGGAGGAGTATGAATATATCAGAAGCAAAACCTTCATTAGAAGATGAAAGCATTTCTGCAAATACATTGTCTTACTTCAACATGGCTCTCGTCCTACTAGTCATCCCCCTTCTGCCCTTGATGTAGGTTTAACAACTTAAAGTAATGTATCTGCCTTCTTTGTAACTCTGAATCTGTGTGAAATGCTTGTTATTTAAAGTTATGGGATCTAAGTATTAATCAAAGGACAGTTATAAGGAACAGTAGTCACTCTGCATCATTCTTCCATTGAACTTAGGTGCAAACTTTCATCCAGAAATTCGATTAGAAAAGTTGGCTTAGGTAACTTATTTATAGTCATGATGTGGAAAAAACCAATTTGCTATCAGTATCCTGTTATTTCCACTTCTGTTGAGAAATTTGTGACTTGAATGAACAAAACCTAAGGCCTTAATAGGATGTTGCTAGGATTTTTTAGACTAGTCACGTTTTTCCCTCTCCAAGGGGACAGGTCACAGTCATCATGATCTTACATTTGTAGAATAGTGTTCATGCCAAAGAATGCACAAATGCTTCAAAACTTGATTAATTACACATATGAATCTTCCCATTCATCACTGAATACCAGCAGCTTGTTGTGTGAGGTTTTTAACAATACACAGTAAAGTTCGCTTTAGTACGAGATGTGACTGCTATAAAGCAGGAAGAGTCTCAGCAGGCAGACAGTAACACTTTAAATGGAAATGCAAAGAGACCACTGAAGTTAACAAATTACTTAGGAAGTGTGTCGCATCAATTTAATGACCTTTTGTGTTTTGAGAGGACCATATATGCAATAGCTCACTGAGCAAGTTCAAGTGCACTTGATGTACTCAGAGCACTGTTCTCCAAGGTGCTGAGTACTGTGGTTCACAAGGCAACAAATAGTGAGTCTGTAAAAATGACATGATGAAATGTAAGTAAGTTCTTAAGTGCTTTACTGATCAGAACTTCCTGAGCTGTATAATAGTCAGTGTTCCTGAGAGTCTGACATCCACATTTTGAAAGTAGGATTCCTGAAGGAGAGAAATAGAGGCAGTGAAAATATTTGCGTTTTTTTCATTGGCACAGTTTACAAGGCCACAAATAAGTAATTTCTCCCCAAATCCCTTCTCTCACCCATTCTTTAGAGTTTTCTTTATGAGGCTGCGGCTGAAGAGGACAAGGGTTCTGATTAAAAAAAAAAAAAAAAAAAAACCACAAAAAACCAAAAAAACAAACAAAAAAAACAAAAAAAAAAAAAAACAAACCACAAAAAAACAACCCACCAAAAAACAACCCCAAACCCACAAACCGTAACAGAATAAAGAAAAACAGCAACAAAAAAACCCCACTTAAAACACATCAGGAGAAATTTAGACAAAACCTTGATCTCTAAAATACTTCTACACAGCTGTTAACATAACTATAGAGATGCTGGTTTCCATAGACATCTCCAATGCTACAACAAAGATTGTAAAAGAAGGAGGTTTACTCTAAGCACTACTTTAAGAATTTCTCAGGTGGAAGTAAGTGTGCCTGAAGATGGATAGCTGCCACAGCCACTGCTGCTGAAGGGGATGGAGAGAGTGAACAGCAGTTTGATGAGACTCAGGAGATAAGGAGTATTTAAGAAGCAAGAAAGAGGGTCACCATAGGGAAAGGTGATTTTGAAAAGGAAAATTTCTTATCCTAGTGTTTTCCTAAAGTTCCTCCACAGGTGCTTCAGTCACCCTTGGACAACATAGGCCCATCTATTCTCAGACATTCAACCTCTGGAACCAGATCTTGGTTTTTTTTCTGACTTTTATGTCAGCATTTGGATTCGACTTACATTGCTTACATTAAGCATGTCATGACAGGTGACAGTTATGTGTCTCAAAAAATGTCTACAAAGGCCAATGTGCCAAGACAAAAGCAACCTAAACTAATAGTAATAATACTTTCTAAACATAATATTTCCTAAAGCAAAATCTAAAAGAAATGCTAAAGTAAGGCAGTAGATGCCTTACTTCATGGTGATATATGCAGTGTAGAAGTTACATGCTGAGCCTCACTGAGTGAGGTGAACAGATTTATGGAAAATACCTTCAGAAAAGTACATTATCTCTATGAGATGGGCATTTAAAAAGGTCTGTGAACTGTATGATTTCTAAAAGCCTAATTACATCAGAGACTCAGCTATCCGAGGTTCATTGACTGAACCCAGGAAGGCTTCCTGAGCCCAAGCATCTGAAACAGAGAGCATGGTGTACTTTCTGAACAAAAGTCCTAAAGGTTTGAATATAGATTTCTCACCTTGTGGGGAATATTATGTCAGAGTATGGGAACTGTAAAGAAAAGGAAGGGGAGACCCTTGGTATATTTTCTTTGCAAGGAGTAGGCAGAAGTGTACAGGAACCAGAAAGAGTTTACATAATATCCAGTCCAGTGGATTTTCACTAACTTCAGTTATTGGCTGGAAGAAAAATTCATTTTATTGGAGGCATCCAAAAGGCAGGAAAAGATTGAATATTAAAACTGTCCTTTTAAGTCTGCTTTTCCTCAGCAATCAGAAAAATGCATCAAGATGTAGATATGTACCTGTGACCTTCTTTTCTTGTATTCCCAGTCCTACAGGTAATTAGTCTCCTACTCCTCACACCAGAAGGTCTAAGGCAGAAGGCGTGAAACCTGAGGGTAATATATATTCTGTGATACCAAGGAATGCTCCAGTTCCCATGAATGAATATTCAGCCCTGACAGAAATTCAATTCAGTATCAGCATGAGATCTGACAGGTAATCCCCATCCCCTGCCATGGTTCCTATGGTAAAGAAACATATTCCCCAATGGTTTCCCAAGTGCCTTTCAGTAAAGTGTCAAATCAAGAGACTAAAACATCATGAGACACCAGCTGGCACCAACAACAGTTTGGCATGGATGCAGGGAGTGTGAGGGCAGCTGAGGAGCAGAGAAGGAGAACAGTAGCAGGAGCTGGGGCACAGGAGAAGTAAGGGAGACACAGTCAAGATGCCTACAGATATCTAGGTTTATTCATGGGCATACCACAAGAGGTGAGAGGGAAGCTCTGTAAAATAGAACCTGGGGAAGGGGATTCAACTACTCCTTCACAGTCTGATCCTGGGAACTCCGAGCTGGCTCCCACCACACCAGATTGAAGCTATCAGAGTAAAATCCAGTGCTGTGGAAAAGAAGGTGGAAATCAAAAGAGGATGCTTCAAGGAAATGCCCCTTGTTCTCACACACATAACAGCAGATTCATTCACCAGATAAAATTTCATTTACTCTCTCCCTTGTGTGTGAGGTGCACAGTGGGAGATGAAGGAGGTAACTACTAATGAAAGGAAAAGAAGAAAGGCCATCCTTTACTTGACATGCATACCGTGGTGCATCTCCCCATCTCCAGGCCTCAATATGATCTGAGAAATGCTTATCAAGTCTCGGCCCTGACCAACAGCACCTGAGCTGGGCAACTGTTGAGCTTACCAGAAACACCATCTGCTCCCAGGAACTTGTGCTTTCCAATGAGCTCCTCCCCTTGTTTTTGAACCACCTTTTTTTGCCTGAATAACAACTCAAGTGGAATGATATTTTTATTCTCATACTTTCAAAGAAAGTTTCTGATCTGAAGTGCTGCCAAGATAAAACATTGCTATGACCAAAGCTGACTGTCTTGTGACCACCTTCAGTGGTCTAAAATGAGACCCTTTGAGCTATCCTGGACCACAGCAGGCTGGGACCAGCAACCTCCCCCTGAGCAGAACACCTCTCAGGCCAGCAAACTCTCAGGTTTGCTGTACCCAAGGGATTGCAATGACAACAGATCTCACACCCCCACTTACCGAGGCTCAACCCTTCATCCATTGACAAGATGAAAAGGCTTCTGAAGTGAACGTTCCACAACCTTTGAGGGTAATTTTTCATAGGTACCTTGTGCAGACTTTTTATGTCTGCGTGCATGCAAGCATGCATATCAAATGTGGGAGAAATGCTTCTCTCCTTGATTCTTGAGTACTTTAGATTTGTAAGTTAGGCCTGAAAGTAAATTAATGTTGTGATATAGTAAATCCTATAAGAATTCTTTGCCAAATTGTTTAAGTCATGATGTAAATTACGTTAAATGTTGTTAAGTTTAAGTACTATCAAATTTAAATGCTGTTAAGTACTATTGGGTCCTTAGGGTTTGGATTGATTGACTCTGGATTTTTTTGTTGCTTTTCCTTGGTGTACCTTAACCATCTAGTAAGTAGTAGAGTAAACCTTGCCAACAAAGTTTGTCATGCTGTCACTTTTATATTAAACCTGTTCTTACTGATACCTTTCCTGGCATTTCGTTAAGCAATCTTAAAACACTATTTCAATATACACATGCACAGGAGGAATTTGAGTAGGAAAGAGGAACAGGTGTAATGTGATCATGGAGAAGTAATTCCCAAACAAGGAGATAACAGCAGGACAAAAAAACGGAGATGAAAGAAAATCATTCAACTGTGAAATACTCTGGGGGTGGAAAAGGTGCCCTTCAGGGCTCCACTTTGCCCTTGGGGGGAATGAGGGGAACTGACCAAAGTGCCTGGATACCAGAGGCTTCCTGTTGCCCAGCAGCCATCATGCTGCCCAGCTGTTACACAGCCTGCCTTGTTTACAGCCCTTTCCCCAGCAGATGTCTGTAAGTGGAGAATATGGGTGTAAAACCAGTGAGCACTTGTTGCCCTGTTTTTTCAGCCTTCTGATTTTACATTCTTGTAGTGGAGTTTCTCACAGATTTTCATGTAAACAAAGCAATGTTTCTGTAACTGTCTATACTGTTTACATTCTTCTCTTTGGGAGGAGAAACTGATGGACTGTGACTTTGACCAGTGTGGTTGAGGAGGTTGAACCTCTTCATCCAATCTGGTCTCATTTTCAAAACTGTATAAATACTGAAGCAGAAAATTTAGCTTTTTCACGCTTGGACATCTGCGCTGTGTCTGTGTTGTTCTGTGTGTCAGTAGTGTGTCAAACACTCGAGAACTTTTTGCCTAGAACAGGGATCAAACCATGATCTGTCTTCATATATTGGTTCCTTACTCAGCAGCGTAGAGTGCTTTGTGTGTGCTCTTCTTCTCCTTTTTCCTACTTTCATTTTTTTCTCGAGGAAAGTGAGAGTAATGGTTTAATTCTCTCCTAAGCTCTGAATTATTTTCTAATGACCCATTAAAGAGCTGCAACAACAACAGCAAAAAAACCCTCAAAAACTAACAAACAAAAAAAACCCAAACCAAGGAAAAGTTAATCTTTGTTTTCTAGTTTTCTTTTTAATCAGGGATGCAGGTAGGCTAAAGGATGAATACATGTTAGGTAATTTGGGTGGATATCCAGTGGATAATAACCTCTTGATGCTGAATTCTTCCAGTCTAGCAAAATACAAGTCTCCCTGACCATGCTGTGAAATTTTCTAAACTTTTCTTTATTTCAGACTTGAATTATTCTGTTTACTGATGATATTTCTTGCTTTCACTTACAATACATACCGTGTCTAAAACCATTTTTAAAAACTACAATCAATATATGAAGGCTCCTGTGGTAACTGACATATATCCATGAAACTGAAAGCTAGGTGCTATAAACTTTATTCTGCCAAGGAGCTATTCAGTGAGGTATGTCACAGCTAGCACTTCCTCTCTAGCAGAAATAAAATACCTGAAGGCTCTTTAATAAATTACTCTTCTATGTAAAATTATATATGTTTACTACTTGGAAAATTATACTCCTTTCTTTTGGTCAAAACTTGAATATCTTTCAGATTTAAGAGAAAAAATTATAATCTTGTGAAAATTCAGGCATGAGGAATAAGGAATTAAGCTAATGTAATTTCCATGATTGCTATTACCAATGATGGGTCACTACAGCTTAACTTTTTGGTCTGTCGTGTGCATCCCAGCATTTATCTGAGTGTATCTGTGAACACAATTACATTCCAAAACAGCACAGATGGCAGAAGTATTTTCATACATGTTCTGGAGCGGTCTTCTAAAGGAAACAAATATTCTTCAGAAACAGAAAAAAGTGTGTGAAACATGGTTTAATTTTTGACAGCCTTTAATATAAAAGTTATGCAAGTTTGGTTAAAACAGAAATTTAAACTGAGTGAACTGCTGACTGAAGAACAGCTGTGTATAGTCTGCCACTGATTTTCCACAGCAGCATGCTGTTCACAGTCCTTCAGCTCCCTCTGCTGCTTAATCGATTCACAATTTTTTTATATTTGCATGGAGTTTTTCCTTATTTTTTTAAATTTCTCCTTTGATGAGAAAAAGGGATGCAGATTAAAATTGCACCTGAAGCAATTAAATGATTGAGCAAAATGATAAAGAGTGTGTGCAAAGTTCCATGTAATTGTTGTCCCTCCTTTTCTCAGGGAATAAGAAGCCTATCAGACTGTCCTGATTGCTTTCTGGTGACTTGCTGTGGATATATTCTGACATTATAATTTGACTTGGTATAACTGAAAAGTATCTGTTGCTTAAACTGACTTTTTCTGGATATGCAATTTTTTTTTAATAGACGTTACATAGAATCAAAGAATCCTTTACTTTGGAAAGATCATTGAGTCCATCTGTTAACCTAACAATGCCAACCAAGTCCACCACTAAACCTACATCTATGTGTCTTATAAACACTTTCAGAGATGGTGACTCAGCCATTGCCCTGGGCAGCCTGTTCCAATGCTTGACAACCCTTTCCATGAAGTAATATCTCCTAATATCCAATCTAACCCTCTCCTGGCACAACTTAAGGTTGTTTCCTCATGTCCTGTCACTTGTGATTTGATAGAAGAGACTATGGCCCAGCTGGCTTCAACCTGCTTTCAGATAGTTGTAGAGAGAGATAAAGTCTCCCCCAGCCCCCCTTTTCTTCAAGGAAAAGAACCCCAGTTTCTTCAACTGCTTTTTATATAACTTGTGCTCCAGATGCTTCACCAGCCCTTTTCCCATTTTTGAACATGCTCCAGCACTTGAAGTGAGGGGCCCAGAACTGAATACAGGATTCAAGGCGTGGCCTCACCAGTGCTAAGTACAGGGGGATGATCATTGCCCTGGTCCTGCTGGCTTCACTATTTCTGATATAGGCCAGCTGCCATTGGCCTTCTTGGCCACCTGTGCACACACTGGCTCATGTTCAGACAACACCCAACAAACCATGTCAACCAACACCCCCAGGTGCACCTTTCCAGACACTCTCCCCCCAGCCTTTAGTGCTGCACAGGTCGCTATGACCCACAGGCAGGGCCTGGCTCTTTGCCTTGGTGAACATCATACCACTGACCTTGACCCATCAACCCAGCCCGATCAGATCCCTCTGCAGAGCCTTCCCACCCTCCAGCAGATCAACACCCAGCTTGGTGTCACCTGCAAACTTGATGAGGGTGCACTTGATCCCCTCATCCAGATCATCAATAAAGATATTACACAGGACTGGCCCCAATAGTGAACCTCGGGGAACATCACAAATGACCCACAGCCAGCTGGATGTAGGACCGTTCACAACCACTCTTTGGGACCAACCACACAGCCAGTTAATTCACTGAACAGTGCACCTATCCAAGTCAAGACCAGCCAGTTTCTCCAGGAGAATGTTGTGAGAGAACAGTGTCAAAGGCTTTATCAAAGCCGTTGTAGACCACATCCACTAGGTCACCTTCTCACAGGAGGAGATCAGATTGATCAAGAAGGACTGCCTTTCATAAACCATGTTGACTGGACCTGACCCCCTGGTTGTTCTGTATGTGCCAGATGATGGCAGTCAAGATGATCTACTCCGTGACCTTCCCCACGCCAAAGGCCAGGCTGACAGTTCCCTGGATCCTTTTGATCTTACTTGTAACTGGGCATCACATTTGCTAACCTCCAGCCAACTGTCACCTTCCCATTAGACCATGACTGCTGATAAATGCTGGAAGATAGTTCAGTGAGTACTTCTGCCTGCTCCCTCAGTACCCATGCTTGGATCCCCTACAGCCCCAGGGACTTGTGTCTGTCTAACTGGTGTAGCAGGTCACTGACCATTTCCTCTTGGATTATGAGGGCTTCATTCTGCTCCCTGCCTCCGTCTCCCAGCTCAGGGGGCTGGGTTCTCAGAGGACAATTGGTCTTACTACTAAAAACTGAGGCAAAAAAAGGCATTAAATACCTCAGCCTTTTCCTTATTCTTTGCTACTCCCATCCAAAAAAGGATCAAGAGTCTCATTAGCCCTCCTTTTGCCACAAAGGTATGTATTAGGTATGTATTGAAACACTTTTATTGTCTTCTACACAGTAGCCAGATTAAGTTCTAATTGGGCTTCGACCCTTCTAATTTTCTCGCTGCAAAACCTCATGGCATCCCTGTTGTTCTCCTAGACTGTCTGGCCCTATTTCCAACTGTCCTTTTTCCCCTGAGTTCCAGCCAAAGCTCTGTTCAGTCAGGCTGGCTGCTCCAGCCCCTTGACAACTTCCTTCCTGAAGAATGACATGCCTTCCTAGGCTCCTTTGTCCTTAATGACTGCCTCCCAAGGTACCCTGCCAACCAAGCTCCTAAACAAGACAAATTTGCCCTCTGGAACTCCAAGGTACCAGTTCTGCTGAGTCCTCTCCTTACTTCTCTACGAATTGCAAAATCAAATATTTTGTGATTACCGTGCCCAACGTGGTTTCCAACGTGATTTCCACATACGTTAATAATTATGTTTTTATATAGTTCAATGTCTTTATTAGCAATATTTCTTGCAGACATCTCTGGAATACTTTCTTTCCAAGATTTTCATCATGTTCACCTATCAAAAATGTTAAAGAAAAATAAACAAGCAGCTCGTACGCTTGCACTTCCTAGTTTATTTTGCTATATTTTTCATTTCTAAGGAGATTTGATAAAGCTTATCCCAGATAGAAGACAAATTCAAACTATGTATTGGTCAAAATACAATATAAATTCAAACACACACATTGATTAAAGCAGAACATTGGTTAATAAGGTATAATGAAGGGATTATCTGCCAGAATATATGTCAGAAGTGTAAAAAACCCAGCATCATTCTGACTAAAATGGTGACTTGAAGAGCAGTAAAGGTTAAGGGAATATTAACATGTACTATTATGCTGATTTCAAGGCATCTCTGAGCCTCTGGGGATTTTGTAAACTGTAGGTCTATACCAACTACATTGAATATGGGAAGCCTAGAATTCAATGTGTAATTTTCTCCATAGGTATCTAGGTTATTATAGCTATTTTTTTCTCTTCAGATATTCAGCCATAAGATTATGCTAGTCACTGATGAATTACCCCAGGAAAATAAGATTATGAAATCTCCATTTGAAATTCTGTAGAACTACTGAAAGCACAAGTTTGAAGAATCTTAATCAAGACCTAACTTCCTCCAGTACAACTGGGATGACTTTCTGAGGGATCTATATTAAAGCTTAGCCCCAGAAATAATGGTTACTGTAGGTATGAATTATGCTACACCTAGAAATAAATGCCACCCACACAGAGCCCAACACAAACAGAATACAGGCAATTCAGGCTTGATCAGCTCTCTCAGGCACTTTGTGTGTGTTCTGCTTTGTTCTTTCTGAGGACCGTACTCTGGTTTGAATCTTCTGTGTTTGGTGCTGATCAGGAAAAGGCAACACACTGTTGGCATCTTCAGGCATCTTGTTCTGGAGTGGCACCTTAGAAACAGGACCACTGGGCTGGAGACTTCTCACACGACTGAATACTTCCCAGGAGGAAATTACAGAATGATGTTCAGATCCAAAAAGTTGTAGGCAAGAGAAATAAATAGGTGGATTGCAGGAGTCCAAGGCTGCAGTCAAACAAGGGCTCTGTCAAAAGCTGCCAAATTCTGGAGGTACTTGGAGTACCTCCCCCTTTCAGCTGTAGCATGTCAGGCACTTGAAACTGGTGCATTTCCCTACCTGAGCAGTTCGGTGCCTCATTCCAGCTGAAGTCGCACCAGAGCCTGCTGTCCCACCACACCCAAATTTCAGTTAAGTATTGCCTGAAAATGTTCCATACATTTGGCAGTCCTGTTGTCACAAAATACATGGGGACACACAACAGGAGAAGGCGACACTGATCATCATACCCAGTCTTCCACTACCAAAGACATTCAGTACATAAACAGCAATTCAGGGCATAAAGGACTCAAGCCACTAAAGCTTTCCCCCTCCCACCACAAGAAATGTTAGATCACCTAAGAATTTCAGGAGGTGCTCAAAAGCAAATTATTAAATTTAGTTACTAAATTTTGGGTTTAGCCATAGTTATTAAATTTAGAGCACAGAGTTGTAGTTCAGGTATCTTTTAAAGTAGAGTGATGAAGACTATGAAGTTCATGACTGTATATCGAAGCTACTGAAAATGTAAAGATTTTACGAAAAGATTTATTCAGTGACAATGAAATTTTCAGAAACCAAGTCCTAATCAGAGTGAAAAAATTAAAAGCACATTGAATTGTATTTGACAAGTCATTTGGCATACTAAATTATTTTTTTGCAATAAGACGTGAAGAAACACAGTTTTTAGTCTTGTTCATTTACCCAATTTACTTCCACAGAAGTTGGCTCATGAAAAATGTCTAAGATTTAATTGACACATTTGATAGAGTTGCCCTTTCCATCAGCCCTGTGGGCATTGTTACTGAACAATCAGGTATAATTTCTCATGTGGCTTTTCCGCATGCCCTCCTTACAAATTAGCAGTATAGCGATCTCTGTTCTGAAAGTCTCTGTAAGCACGTCTTGCATCTGCTTTGCTGTGTGGGATTCTTCCAAAAGGTTCCAGATCATTGAAGCACGAATCAAAAACTTCATCCACAGCTTTTTCTGCTGTTTCTTTGCTAACTTTCCTAACAGCCAGAATGGAACGGATTGCTCTGTCTCGTACGCAAGTCTAAAGTGAAAAAAAATAAAGACAAAATAAAAATAAAAAAGTTAAAAAAATAAAGAAAAATCTGTCATTATTAGGACAGGTTTTTTCCAGACTTTGTCAAGTATTAGCTCGACTGTATAGGCAATAATTTTGTATGACAGAAAAGTCAAACAGTGCCTGCAATAAGCATTAAAGTACATTTTAGTTCCACCCTATGTAAACTATGTGCTTTAGTTTTCCATGTACACATAAACCATGAAATAATTACAAGATATTCCTTAGAACAGGAATTAAAATGCAATTTGGAATTTGTTGTAGGCATTACGTAATTGTAAAACTTGACCAGGACACAAGAAAAATGTCAGAAAGAAACAGACACAAATACTCATTAGGTTCTTTACAAATTGAAATGCTATAAAACAAAGCGATGACTTCTCTACTGGCCTTCATTTTGATACCCCTCTTTTTCTTACACAGCTTGTTTACCAAAAGACAAAAAAGTATGTAAACAATCACCGACAAGCTAACTGCCACTCTAACATAAGCAACTACTTAGGTCTCAATCTGTAGACTTCACTACTATTTTCAAAAACTAATTCCTACAAAACTTAACACACATGATTATTTAGCAATCTTCTCATTTTGCTCCCTTCAGTTTCCAAAGACTTTTTTAAGAGTGTTACCCACTTACAGTGGGTAAGGTATTTCCACTATATTTCCTGCAAGCCCTGCTTCTTGTTTGGTTTTAATAGCCATCCATTGTCAATGGTAATGCTTATTAGCAACATTTCTTGCTAATAAGCTAAACATGACTAAATATTCAGGGATTTCACTCCAACAAGAACAATAAGGTGGGAAAAAACCCCTAACATTGATCATTAAGCATTAGTTAAGAGGAAACAGCAAGTCCACAGCATCTATTTCTTTTTATAAAGTTTTCAGCTATGAAAGTTCAGTAATGCTGAGACCAAGTAGGTAAAGATAGCTCATAACAAATGATCAGATTTTAACATCCACAATCTTTACCTGATGATGTCCTTTCAACCCAAATTTAAACCTCGCTATTTCATTCATCAAAGTACAGTCTCCACTGAGATTAGCAGCTCGAATCTATTGAGGAAAATAAAGAAGTCACAAGATCAGAGAAACACGGGAAAATACAAAGTTGTAAATAAGTTGAAAATACAAGCTGTAACAAACGTTTTTCTTCAGTATATTTCTAGTGACTGCTGGTAGAGGACATTGCTGAGGCCACTTTAACTTCTTAAGTACCTGTATAGACCCTTTACATGTATCTCAGCCTCAGTGAACTACCACAACCTTCAAGTTTCTCCAGGAACTACATCTCACATATCCCTAAGCTTTAAATAAACGAGCAGCAGAGATTATATGTATGTATGTATATATATTAACTGCTACAAGAACATGGAAAGTAATATTCTCCCCAATCTAAATCAGAATCTATTACAAGAATCAGGAAGAAAGGCAGGTATCTTTCAAAGACTACAGATGCAATACCAGAAGAGCAGTAACCCATCTGTTTTGAAAAAAGCTACATTTAAATGAGCATGTATGTTTTAGCTTAACTGTCTTGTCCTGTACACTGGAATTTGTCTGCTAAATATTCTATACCCTACATGGTCTGTTAGGAAATGTAAGTAAATTCTTATTTCCTATAATTAAGTACCAGAATGAAAATAGATGCATGGAAAATATGAAAAAGTAAGAATTAAAAAGCTGTCAACAAAAAAATCTATTTACCATATGATTAAGTAATCAAAAGACCTGAAGTGAACAAACAAGCCTGACAAGAGCAAGAACATACATAAATGTTGATTTATATAAAACTTATGTTTGAGGTTTACATGCTTTATTCTGTCCTGTGTAAATGCTTGGACAAAAAAAATAAAGTGATGATAGTTAATAATTCCGAATTATTTTATTGAGTTTACATGGCAAAATGTTGGCAGTGAGAGGCCTGCCAGGGTGGCTTCTGTCAGACCAGAGATGTGGTTCTCCTTATGTCAAGACAGAGACTGTTTTAACTGGTTTTCAGAGGTGCTTGTTATATCTCTGTGATGATACGTTTAAAAAAGGATAAAAAAAACCACAACAGGGCAGCTGTGAGACAGAGGAGTGATGAAAATGTGAGGGAAACAGCCCCACAGACACCAAGACAGTGAGGAATGATGGGGAGGAGGTGCTGCAGGCATCAGAGGAGAAGACCATGGAGACAGAGGTTGGCTCCCTGCAGTCTGTGAAGGAACACAGTAGAGCAGATATCCACACTGCAGTCCAAGGAAGACATCATGACACGAGAGACAAACATGCCCTGAAAAAAGCAGCAGCCCATAGAGAGC
>VZUI01048877.1:0-25413 GCA_013401135.1 Cettia cetti | reverse complement strand
ATTTTGTAGGTTGGTGTTAACAAGATTATTCAACACAGAAGGAGATAAAATGTAAGGTAACAGGAAATTCGCTCTCTTTTTTGGAACCACGCTTCAGCCGGTGCTGGTCAGGCTGCCTGTCCTCACGACCAATAAACCACGTGTCTTAAAGAGCATCCCTGTCTCTGGGAATCTCTCGCCGGGCCAGATCCCTTCGCCTATACATCAGGTTGGTTTGTTGTTAACTTGGTGATCAGAGGCTTTTTCAATTGTTAATCACTCCCTGATTGCTCACCTCGCCCTGCTAGCTCAGGTCATTAAATTGTTAATTTGCCTACCTCGTTCACATTGTACCCCCTTCCACCCTTGTGTCGGGACTCTGCTGCCCCCAAGATCCTACGGAATCACATGCAAATTGGGGAACCCTCGGTGGAAAAAGGAAAGACACCCTAAAAACGAGCCTACGTAACACCAGGACTACAAGTGACACCCCCCAGCCGGCAGAGCAGGGAGGAACGCCAGGACACCAACAGAGGCTTTTTCGTCCCTCACCATAACTTTAATAGACCTAGATCAGCCAGAAGCCCTCCCAGCTGAGAGCTGACAGCAGACTTCTAAAGGACCCTTCGTGTGGAAAGGACGTTCCAGCTCTGCTGTGCTGTGAGGCAAAACTCCATTCCTTCTCCTCTGCGTCGTCCATCGGGAGCAGCGGCTGTGTGCGCAACACCCAGGACCCCATCCAGAGCTAGTCTTTAATAAAGGCATCAAAAGGGAGATTTGTCTCCTGGCCCTCTTTTTTATTCATGACGGTTGATGTAGGAAACACTGGGAACTTCTCTAGTTTTCAGCCCCTTCAATCCATGCTGAACCCCAACAAGGTTTGTGCTTTCTAACACTGGGGAAGGAGAAACTTGGAGCGCTGGTCACCCTGACACCACCCAGGGATATTTCTTCAATATCTTCATCTACCAGATGGTGCAGCTGAACTTGCAAACCTCGCCACCTCCTACCTCCTTCTTTTTCCTGTGTTACAGCGCTACTATCTGATCTTTTCTTCTGTGGACATCCCAATGAAAGTAATGAGGGTGCTGTCTGCACTGTGATTAGGAGCACAGTCAAGTGCACACAGCTGTGGGCATCTTCCAGTAACTCTTTCAGGCTCTCTGCAGATCCCAACAGCTGTCTCCAATTCAATTACACATGTTTTCCATGCTGAAACCAATAGCTGCAAAGCAAGAAGCATTATTTTGGCTAAGAGAGAAGGTCAGGGGATGAGGAAGAATTCCTTCTTCCCTAGGCAGCCTATTTCCAATGCTTGAGAACCAGGGAAGATAATTTTCATTGTATCCAGCCTAAACCTTCTCTGGCACAACATGGGGCCATTTAGTTTTGTCCTGTCACTTATTACCTGAGAGAAATGTATGACTCCCACCTGGCTACAAACTTTCAAGGATTTATAGAGAGTGATAAGGTTCCCCCTGAGCCTCCTTTTCTCCAGGCTGAACAACCCCTCAGTCACTCCTCCTCAGACTTATGCCCTAGACCCTTCCCCAGACTTGTTGCCCTTTGCTGGACACTCTCCCACACCTCAGTGTATCCTGTTTGTCTTCCCAATATTGTCCAGGTCCACCTGAATGGCACCCCTTCCTTCTGTTGAGTCATGTACTGCTTGGCTTTGTGTCATCTGCAAACTCACTGAGGTGCACCCGACCTCACTGTCTCTGCCATTGATAAAGATATTAAAGAGCACTGTTTCCAAGACAGAGCCCTGAAGGGGCAAAGCAATCAACAGCAATAGAAAAGTATCTTAAAACTAGGTATTGATTTCCTGTCCAATGAGATATATCTCAGCCACTTCCCAGCCTCCCTGAAGCCACACTGTGGGGCTGTGGACCCAAGCTTAGGTTGAGCAAGGAGACACCTGACTTCCAGCGAGACCCTGGCTCACCCCACTGTCTGCTAGGGAGTTAGATCAGGAAAAATGAGATGAGGTCAGCTTCAAAAATGTAAAGAGAAGTCCCACACCAATAGTCACAGCCTGGAAACAATATTTTAAGTTAAGAGTCATTGTCTACATAGTCCCCTGTTGCTTTCTCATCTACAGTCCCCTGATCTGTTGGTCTGCAACAACCACCCCCACACACCTGCCTGTCACAGGATCCTGCAGAGGGAGGCCATAGGAGGAGTGCAAGTGTCTGGGACAGGATTCTTTTCAATTACTTGCTTAGTAACATTTCAAAGCCATGCAGATGCTCAGCACTCACTGCACCTTGTGGTGCTGGGCCCGCTGCTTCAGTCCCTGCCATGGGGAAAGGATTCAGAATGTCCAATATGCAGGGATTTGTTCTGCCCTTCCCTCCCTCCCCAGCACAGACTCCTGGGCTGGGTCTGGGGACCATGCTGGCACATGAAGTAGAATGCTTTATTCAGAGGATCTCAGGATTGCAACCCTGCCCAAGCAGAGCACAGAGTCACTCCAGACCTATTTATTATTGTCATACCAGTGCAAAGGAACTATTTAATTTGCTTGCTATTTTGGGAAATCAGGAAGTGAGTAACAGACCTGCAGAAAATGCAAAGGGGCTCTTGTCTGCTGCCCATCATTTTCCTATTCCTGAGCAATCCACCCTTTCTTGGCTGCTCAGGGTGGAAATAGAAAGGGCCAAACAGCAGGGCTGCTCGGCTGCTTTGGTCATGCTCTGCTTTTCCTGGGATTTGCCAGCAAGGCCATTAACCAAACAAGAACTGGCATCCCCCCTGCTACCCACCTGTCACCCCTACCCATGGAAATGCCCGCCATTGCTGCAGATTTGCAGGCAAACTGGCAGAGGTCTTTTCCTAGGCAGAGGAAAACATAATTGGCATCACTGACAGCAATAAGGAAGGTGTTTATCAGTCCATTTATCAAAAAATAATTTCTAGCAATAACTCCTGGGTTGCCAGCATGCTAAAAAAACCCCAACCAAACAAAAGAGAATAGTGTTTTCCAGTCTTTTAAATGTTATACTGAGCATCACTAAATATGAATAACAATTACCACTAGTTGCATATTAGGACCTAGATGCATACCTGGGTTCAGTAAAGTAGAATACCATCAAAATATCTCAGAGGAGCTGGAGCTATTAGAGGAAGGCTGAGATTTCCTTTTTTATTTAAATTGATCTAGGGCTATTAAACCTGGTGTTGGGGATCATGTAGCACACTCAAAACACCTTCCCATGGGCACATGTCCTGTGTTCTACCTTGCACAGCCCTTGATTTGGTAGCAGGCATTTGTGTGTATGTCAGCAGGTAACAGCCCAGTGCAGTCGTCTCCTTGCTGTTGTCTTGTTAGCAAACAACCTCTGCTGCTCTTGCTCTGCATGACACGGTCCCCTGGAACCCCCACAGTGTTACTGTCACTGCAGGCCATGGGTAAGACAACACAACCAGGAAAAAATAACAAGGGTCAGTGGATGTTTTTCATGGGCTGCTGTCCCTGCAGAAAGAGAAAGGCAGAGCCCAGTCACACAGCAGTGACTGTGATCCTGCCCTGTGCCAGGAAGGTTTCTGCTCCCCGAGCTGCACCAGCAGCGAGTGCCGGGCTGGGACCTTGGACAGACTTGGAGCAAGTGGCCCCTAAGGACAGCAGAGCTCTTCACCTCTCCCGTGATCAGGGAGGCAAATTGCTCAGGCTTCAGAGGCTGCCTGAGGAACTTTATTTGTAGAGGAACCTCTGAATTATGCATGAGAGAAGGTGGCATTTTAGAGGAGATTGTAGCATGGGGCTGCATCAGCCCCTCCTTAACACAGGCACTGGGGATCCAGTCAGGTACCTGCAGAGGGTGGGACTGCTCCAACAGGAGCTGGAAGGTAAGATTTGCTGCAAGTACACCCTCCAGAACCATGCCAGCCCCAAAACCGAGCTCAACTTCAAGTGCAGGGAAGTTCAGAGGGGAGCTATAAAGAGTCAGTGGATGAGGATGCAAGGTTCCCTTTGCTCAGTGGCCACCAGATCCCATTCATCTGAGCACAGTGTCTGCAGGCTGAAAACTGTGCCAAGGAGCTGCCTAACTAGGCACAGCTTGAAGCAGTGCTCAGCTCCATCCTTCAGCGCTCACTTGGCAGAGCCTGGGCCTCCATTCACTGGGCCTCCTTGGGAACCCCCCCACAGCTGGGTAGAGAGGTGAGCTCCCAAGAGCTTCCAGGGATGGGTCCAGCTGCTGCCCACCTGCACAGCCATCCAGCTGCAGACAGGTTTTCAGCAATGGCCGTGCAGCCTACAGGGATGGAGGTACTGGGCGAGTCTACAGCTGGGAGATGCTGCAAAGCTCCTTCTCATCTGCTTTCCCAGGGAAATGACCAAACAAAAGAGTTTGCTATGAGACAGAGGTGATTTTGGGGTCTTTTTTCCCTTCCAGCTACACTATTTGAAAAGGTTCAGCCTTGCTGGTTTGTATTCCTTGATCCTCCTTTCCCTGTTTTTCAAGAGGCAGGAAACACCTAGAGGCAACTCCCAGATTCAAAGACAGTGACCTGGGCTCTGGGAGCAGCTTTGGAGCAGCAGATCCAGATCAAAACAGGCAGGAGCATCCTCTGTGGAGTATAACACTGACTCTTCCTGGGATGGTGCAAAGCCCTCAGGTTTTGCCCTTAGAAGAGAGTTTAACTTCAGAGCTTCAAGCAAACTCTTCCCATGTCCCCCACAGAGCCAGAGAGAGGGGCTCAGCCACGCTGTGACACCTGGCTTGAGGCAGGGGGAGTGAGGGAAGCCACTGGGAGAGGGGCCAGAGGCATCCCCTGTGTCCAAGAGATGGACAAGGATGGCAATGGAATAAGTAAACATGTTGCTAGGAGACACCAAATTTGAGATCAATAATTCATGAGAACTCTGCAATGAAGTGAATAATTTATGGATGTGGGAGGCAGGGGGAGAAGTGGGGAAGAGGTTTAAAACCCTCCCCATGATGACTGGTCCCCTACCTGCACGGCTTGCAAATGTCACCCAGCCTCTCATGGATGGAGAGAAAGACCTGGGACTTTTCCATGCTTGGGAGAAACATCCAAGACAACAGCTCAACCTCAGTGTCAGTGGGCCCCAAACAAGGCTCAGAAAACATGGCCATCTGTTCAAAGGCTGCTCACCATTTCAGGCTTGCCTAAATGACTGTACATTTGGCAAAGTGTTCTTCCTTTCACCAAATGTGGTAGTCACTAAGTCACAATGTTAAATAGGAACAATCCTAAAAGGCTCCAGTGATCTATTAGAAATGTTTCATTTAGCTATCAAGCTAAATTTAAATGAGAATGGGTTTGTTCTGCAGTACTTACCAACATGTTTGCTTGTGAGTTGAATCAAGTGCTCCATTCAATGTGAAATAAGGATTTTACTTTTTTAAACACATTTCTGGTCACTGAAACTGTAAGAATTTCTTTTTTTTTCCAGAATGCTTCTTGAAATTAATTTCTGCAAATGAGAGGGAGGGAAGTTGGCTGATAACACATCCGTGTTTGGATACTTCCTGAATACAAGTTCAAGGTTTTACGCAGACTCTCAGGAGACAGGACTCAGCCTGACAAACAGTTTTTCCCCCAAGCACCCAGGCTCATGTCAGATTCCCTGTACATCCTTCCCCAGCTTGGCAGCCACTGGAGGATGGATCAGCTCCTTTTTCTTGGGAAAGGCAAGGTGCCCTTGAGTGTCCAAGCATGACATACAGAATCATCCTTCCCACTGCTGGTTGGAAAAGGATGTCTAAGCTAGGAGAGGAAAAGAATAATCTCTCTCCCACCCCTTTTAAGAAAATCCAGTATGTTGAACCTTCTGGGAAGGTCTCTGATGGCTCTGTAAAACCCAGTATTCATTAGCATTCAAGGGAAAGATCTCTGTTTGGAAATGCCTGTGCTCCTCACATGCCAGAAACACAATTGGTAGGAATCAGCCAGAGTTTGATTTGCTCTGAAATGGAATGGACTTTGGACAAGAACTGGTTCCAAAATTGCCTGGTACTGTCCAAGCAGCAGCAGTGAGCAAGTGAGCTGTTCACCAAGTAATGAAGAGAGTGTTCTCCCTCACAGAAATATTACTTCTCCACTAGCAAACCCTTTGTGAGCAAGGAAGGTCAAATAAAATTTTCAAACCCAGTTATATCCTACTGTCAAACTTGGGAGCAAGGCTTTTGCACCCTGCAGCTATGAGCTGGGCAGTGGAGGTGCTGGGTACCCCCTGGGAAGTACTTTGGGAAACACTTGAAATGGAGAGAAATGATTTACTCAGAGCCTGGCAAACAAGCAAGTGACCTGAGGGGTTTTCAGTAACAGAGAAACCAATTTTGCTCTATCTGCTCTATTATATTCCCTGACTGTGGGCTTTATAGAGTGCTGGGCCCTGAAGAGCTGACCTTTTTCTCCGAACATATTTTTGGGGATAGAACTTCAAGAAGCGCTGTGCAGGAAACTAAGCGTAAATTAAACAAAATAAGTACTGATGTGCTTTTGGCTCCGAGAAGGCTGGGAAATACTGTGGCAATAACTCAAATTTGTGCATCTGACAGGAGGGAGAAGGCTGGGCATGAGGAGCAAACCGCATGCCCATCTCCTGCAGCCTCCTTGTGCACTGCTGCCAGCATCAGGGCTCGTGAGCATCTCCGCAATGTCAGAGGGCTTCCAGCAGGGAGATAGATCCCAGTCTCGGGAAGGACAAAGCTCAGCTGATCCCAGCATCCCTTTCCTGCACACACTGTGCAATTGTAAGATACAGGCACATCACAATGATCTACGGGATCTCTTGCTGTACTGGAGCCCTGCCATGTCCTGGCTGCATTCCCAGAGGAGTTCGCATGGCCTGCGGAGACAAAGGCTCCAGTGCTCTGTGGCCACGTTTCCCTCTCCCCTCTAGCTTACACGTTCCTCCTCCCCAAAGGCACTCATTGTGTGTGCACATCCCCCCTTTTGGAGCTGCTCCTCATGCTGACAAAGCAGCGCTCACAGCACGTGTGAAGGCAAATGCTGGATGTTTTACTTCCACAACAATCATTACTCCACTAGGAGCTTGTCAGTTATTGTGCTCTGTGGTAATCAAAACCTCCACTTTGGAAATACAGGGCGGATTCCCGTCTGTTCCTGCTCTGCTCTGTGTGGGAAGATCACTCATTCACATCTCTGTCTTGCAGCCAAGTCATGACAGGTGGGTGGGCTGGAGTGAAATTCAGGACGAGGTGACTCATGAAATTGTTTCAGCAGCTCTGGGGTGTCACTCTCCAGTACCCCAAATAGTGCCCTGGTTGCTGGGATGTCCCCCTTGCAGCAGCTGCCTGGCCTAAAAGCTGCATCATGACTTTATGGCACTTCATGAGGGGCTCATGGGGCTGCAGAAGCCCTCTGCATTCCAACAGCAAGGAATGGGAAGCCGTCACTGGTGATCCATGCCTATTAAGGGAACACAAGCAATCCTCACCTGTCTAAATCCACAGCCAGCTTCATTAACTGCCAGCTCCCTTTGCCTCCAGATCAATTGTAAGATAAATCTGCTCGTCAGCACTTTGCAATCCCCTGGCCCTGAGTGCAGCCAGCCCCCACACACGTGGCCTGACAGAGCTGGCTGAGCCCAGCCACTCCAGCCAGGCCCTGGAGACCCCTGTCCCAGCTTGGGAGAGGTGTGCAGGGTTTGCAGGGTGCAACACAGGCTGCTGTGAGGGTCGGTGTGCAATGCCAAGGATGCACAGGCAGCTTGCAGGCTCTGGGATCTGCTGCCAGAGGCAGAAGGAGGCTCTGCACCTTGGTGGCAGGCAGTGACACAAACCCCAGGGTATGCACGTGGCGACTTCAGGGCACTGTCCATCCCCAGGACCATGAGTGACTGGCCCAGCTCATGCACAGCTGCCACCCCAGCTCCTTCCAGCCCTGGAGAAGTTTGTATGAGCTGAGCATTCCCAACAAGACACATATCCCATGAATCCAAGCTTTTCAGCCCCTGACCTCAGGGCTGCAAGTTTTAAAACCCCAACTTGCCTGAAACCAGCTAGGGCTGTCTCAGTGGCCAGTGAATGTTTGCTAGCAGGGTGGTGACCAAAGATCTTTCTTGATCAACTTAACTCTCGAGCACTTCGGCTGAAAGGTGCACGCAAAAGGTCAAGTTGATCTTTTTCCATGCTGGAAAATTGCTCTGCAGTGCTGCTCCTGAGAAGGGCCCACCATGTGCAGAAGCCCAGTGAAGCAGAGCATCCATCTGACACAGTGCCAGGCGGGAGAGCAGCAGCACCACTGCCACGAGAGCCAACACACAGTACTGTGGTTGTCTGGCTACAGGTGCCTGAATCTAATTAGGTATCTCAGCACAACGATCATTTTAATTAAGTAAAGCCAACTGCCTCTTCTGGATATGCCAGTGTCCAAAATTCTCAGGCAAGTTTCCACTGCATCTCCCCCATCCTGTTCATTTCCTCTGCTTTGTAAACACTGAGCTGGAAATCTAATTTTTCCCTCAGGTAGGACATAAAAAATCCAGGTCCCAGAAGCAGGCAGGAGGCTCCTGAAGCAGCAGGAATGGGGCATGAACTGCAGATCAGGGGCTGTGCACACTGTGAAGAGTTTGTGCAGGGCTTTGGTCCAGGCTGGATCCACTGATCAGAGGATGAGATCACAAGATCCTTTAACCAACAGCATCAGCTGCAGTGGATTTCCAGCTATAAAGAGACTGACAGAAGCCTTAACCAGAGAAGTCTTTATGTGACAGTGAAAAGCAGCAGCAGGAGTAGGAAGCATAAAACACATACCAAAAGCACAATTCCTTCAAAAAGTCTCACCTTTAGAATTGATGTAAAAAATTGTGAAAGAAATGGCTTTAAGGACTCAGTCTAATCTCATTAGGGGGCTAAGCCTTTCTAAGATCAGTGATACATCTCATTTAACACATGTACTTCCATGACATACAGAGACCCTCTCCATCACTAGCAGCACACTGCAAGGGACCCCAGGAGCTGCACTGGCCTTTGAGCTGGGCTAGTGGAATTTGCTGACCTTCTCACACAGTCCTTCTCCAGGAGCATACTCACCTGTGGGCTCAGCCCAGTGGGGCTCCAAGAAGTTTCATCCCTTGGTTGCTCCCTCCCAGGGAGAGGGTCTGACCTAGCAGGCTGCTGAACCCACAGATACCATGGGAATTAACAAAAACATCGTGTTTTCAGCCGTCAATTCACCAGCTTCTCCCCCTGCAGCCTCCCAGAGCTGGTGTGAGGACCTTACAGCACTTGCTGATTCTTCCTGAGATCCTGTGATACATCCCAACCCGACTCCCATTACTAAAATATCCCCTGGATAAGCCTGGAGCTGCCTTTTCTGCCCCAGCAATGCTGCCCCATACCAATTCCCATCACTTGAACTAGCCCTGGGACATTTCCACTGCCTCCCAGTGCTACCCAGATGTGCCCAGCAGCCACAGTCCAGGCTCCAGAGCGTTGCAGGCTCATGGCAAGAAGGACAGCCTGCAAAAGCAGCAGCTGTCATGAGCTCCATCATTCCCAACTTTGGGAAGCCCCTGGGAGTCAAGTTTGCATGTGACCATCCCAAGCTGTCTGGCCAAACAGCTGGTGGGCTCCTTCCCTTGCTGCTCTGCAGGCAATCTCCCAGGCAGGAGACATTTTTTCCCCCACATGGATGTGCCAAATGGCTCCTCCTGCAGATCCTCATCTTCCCATACAAGAGTTGGCAGCAGCACGTCTGGGAACTCGAATGTGTCAAGTTCTGGAGGAACAAATGGCCCACATGTAACAGTTTTTTCAAGAAATAAAATAAAACAACAATTTATGGAAAGACCACATGCCTAAAAAGAAATCGTTGGGGCTGCTGAATTTGTGAATCCAACTCTACTTAACTTTTTTAATTACTCCCATAATGCCAGCAGTTTCGAGCACACATGCAATATTGCAAACAGATTCAAATCTAATTAGCTGTGTTCACGTTAATTAGATTCATTGTGTGTTTGATGCTCAGCTCTTCCTTCAAGTTTTATCTTGGAGCATGTGTTCCTAATTAACCCAAATTTAGTGTGCAGTTAAGGCCAGTTCTCTATAAAGGCTTTGCTCTTGCTTTCCCTGTGGACAGTCCCTCTCATTTGCTGCCTGGGGTCTGTGAGGAATGTGGACAATTGGTCTTTCAGGGAATGTGGCAGAGCAATGGCTCTTCTAATCCTCACTGAGGTGTTATTTGGGGCTGCAGAGAAACATGAAAAAATACCCAGAGAAATTGTTGAGTTTAATGACCTGAGCCAGCACAACCCAATAGAGAGAATGCCAGGGGACATCCTGGCACCTCTGGGTGATGCTTGGGGGCTGAGTGCCAGGACTGACACCCTTTTGGCCTTGCTTGTGGCTTCTTGGGGCTGGAGCACTCTGGCTGTGGAAGCGTTGGAAAGGGCTGTGCTTCCCAGATGTCATCTCTGGCAAGGCCTTTTTCTCTGGCTCTTCCAGATTCTCCCCCATTGTGATGAGATCCAGGCTCTGCTTACAAAATTCTGTCTTGGAAAGCTGGCTTCAGCCTTGGTTTCTAAGGAGAATCAAGATAGCACAGGGATCCTGGAATTTGTTTTGTCTTTCTGCCTAGGAAAGTGTTGAAATAACCCACAACATGAAGCTACAAAGCTACAAGTATATGTGTAAAGGATACAGAGAATATACAAAAGAAAAAATGGGTAAAACCAAAACAGCATCACTGACATATGGGCCTAATTGGTTTTGCTCTGTGAGCACAAGGATGTTGAGGTCCCTCATGCTTGGTCTCAGCTGGCTGAGGTACCTGGCCAGCCAGAGGGGCCGTGCTGGGGACACGTCCCCGTGAGCTCAGAGAATGACATTGCTGTTGGGAATGATGCCATTTGTATAAAGCCTGGTCAGCTCTATTTTAAACAAGCTCTTTTTTTTTTCCCTTACCTTGATTTCATTAGCTAAATATTTGCTCCTGCAGGATGCTTATAATTAGATTAATGTGTATTCCTTGCTTATCTGAGAATAGGTTTGGTGGCCACATATGTTGCTGTGGTACGTTTGTCTGCGACCACCAAGGAGCAGCAGCATTACCCACAGCTGTCCAGGAGAGAGGAGGGAGAGGGTGGAGGGGATGGAAGAGATGGAAGGCAACAGCAAAACTCCTGATATTGCTTTCCCAGCCAGGGGTTCCTGAGCATTGTTGTCCAGGAGTGAGGGAAAGCTTTGGCCAAATGTCTTGGAGGAGAATTTGGAAAGCTGGATTTCCCTCTTCCTGCTCAAAGAAGAGAAAATAAGTGGTGAAGCATGTCATCCAGTGATACCCTCTCTCCCCTGCCCCCAGTAATCTTTCCTTTTTCTTTTTTAATTGGAAGCAATAGAATTCTTGGTTTTCTTCAAAGGCAATCACAAAGGATAGTGACAAACTGGTCTCATTGGAAAGCCTCTTTCATTCAAGGGCCAAGGAAATGGTTTCTTGCATAATGGTATGGCATTAGTAAGTTATTTGCTGTTTGCAAGCCACAGAAGAAGTGTGTTCTGTTTTGTTGACAATGAAACAAAATAACCATGACAGGTCATTCCTACCCTTCAAAATTATCAGAGGAGAAAAAGAGCAGAGATTTGTTGACTTGTCAAGCTCTGCACCCAGAGAAACCAAAGCAGTGTTGGGACAGAGCCTGGGGTACCATCACTGGGTGAAGGCAAAGCACCTCTCTGAAAGCCAATTTTTAAGAACACCATTACACAGACCAAACCAAAAAAGCACTGACTTTCAAATTTATTTAAACAGAAAAAATGCTTGTGACTTTTTTTTTTAAATAAATACTTTCAGAGGGCGGCCCCTTTATTTTTCTTTAACGTCTATATTGACACCTTCCAGCGTTCAAGGTATTTGGCTGCTGACAGTTTTGGGCTGTCAAAGGGAGCACTCTTACCAGCTAGCAGAGTGCAGGCAGCCTTAGCTCAAACAGACATGAACTGCACTGCAGGAGACATGGGGAGTTGGAGGGGTGGGCAGGGAGCAAAACTTAGGAGGCAAAGTCAACCCTTTACAAGGAAAGGATTAAGTTTTCTGGCACCACTGATATTCTGCTTAAAGAATCATGGAATGGTAGAATATCCTGGGTTGGGAGGAACCCACAAGGATCATCGTGTCCAGCTCCTGGCCCTGCTTTGAGGGCTGAATTGTCCTGTTTCCCAGCCCTTCACTCCTCCAGCACCTGAGCCATGTCTCACTGCTTTGTTCACCCCCAGGACACCTGCTAAGTTCAGTACAGCTTCTTCCATGAAGTTCAAACAAACTATGAGTTCGACCTTTTCTAGTCACAAAAAAAACCCCACAAAGAAAAAATGGGAATGGAAAAAAAGTCTTTGGTCTGTGTTCACAGATAAAACAGATGTGGTAAAGCAGAATAGAGTTGACTGGACACCTTTTAATGCAGTCATTCAATACAAAAATTGCTCTTTCATCAAAAGCGTCTGGAGGAAGATGTGAATTTGGGTATAATTTCCCTTCAGAAGAAAGAAGAAACACGTAGCCTGCAAAACCCTTTATCTCCTCATTTGTGCCTTTTAGAGCAGAGTATTTTCCTTCTCAGTGGCTTTTCCAGCTTCTCCTGGATTTTCAGAAAACCCTTCAGCAGTTCAGGCCATCCTTGCAGTTTTCTGTTGCCCTGTTTTCAGCCTTCTAAATTGGAGTCAGAATTTCTCATGCACTTTCATGTAAACAAAGCAATGTTTTTCATGATTCTTTATATTGTTTACACTCTTCTCTGTAGGAGGGACAATTGATGGACACTTCATCAGACCAGTGGAATTGAAGAGGTTGAACCTCTATCTTCCAATGTGGTCTCATTTCTAGAAATCCATATAAACTGAAAGAAAAAATTAAACTTCCTCTTTTCCCTCTCCGATTCTGCTGTGGTCTCTGCGTCTCTCTTGTGACAGTAGTGCACCAGTTTTCCATCACTGTGTGCTGCTTGGCTCCCTAATAAAGGATTTCAGCAGAGCTATAGAAATCAATATGAAATCCATCTTTGCAGCTGAGTTCTCTGGCACACTGCATGCGGAGGGGGAGCTCGGAGAGCACAACATCTGCAAAACCATCCCACTTGCTGTCCCTCAGAAACAACCTCACCTGGGACTGGCCTGCAGCCCACAGCAGATATTCTGCTGCAGATTATTTTGTCAGAAATCACCTGGCACTGGGGACAGAGGGGCGCAGCTCCAGGGAGATGGGCTGGAGGAAATGCAGGAACCTGGCAGGGAGCCTGAGCACCCAAGGGACTGCTCAGATGCTGTGCCATCCAACACACTTGCTGTGGAGGGTTTCTGGTTTTTCCCCTTCCTGATGGATCACTGGGTGATTTTTCTTTGCTCTGGAATGAGATACAGAAAGCTTGACAAATGGGGAGGAGGGGAACTTCTCGAGCCAGAATAATTCAATTTTATTGTATTCACTTCACACCATGCTGCCTCGAACTTGCTGGGGGTGAAAATCACTTGACAGAGAGTATAACATGCAGAAAGTGTCAGAAAGCTCACTAGATGTGGCTGTGCTTTTGTCCTCCCCTCTTCAGCCTCAACTGCACCGTCAGGGTGGGAAATACAAAGTAAAAGGGCTCTGAGAGGTAGGATATTGGCATTTGCTCCCCAAAGTCTTGGTCTGGTGTTGGGCCCAAAAGGAAGGCCCACATGTGTCTGACAAGCAAGCATTTCCTTGGCAAATTCCCAGCTCATCCTTGCTCTCCATCTCCAGTCACAGCCACAGTCCTTCCTGGGTAATGGCATTTTCTTCTTCAAAATTCTGCCTGAATTTCTGGTGAATGAAAACTTTCCTAGCCTCCCAAGTTTAGGAGCTGAGATGCAGGACAGACACTGTTCTCCTGTGCCATGTGGGGTGTCTTGTGAAGCCCTTTGCAGTGCTCTGCCATGAAGAGGGAAACAAAAATGGCAAACCCCACTAGATTTTTTTTTTGGGGGGGGGGGGGTGTGGGGGGGGGTGGTGAAGGGGGGCAGTTTGTCACTTAAAGGTCCAAAGGACACTCCAGGAAATCACAGAAGTATAAAAGTTGCCCAGAGAGAAAAGCCAGCCCACCATTCCTTTTTGTGACTTTTTTCAGCCCTTTGGGCCTGTATGTCAGTGTTGGAGAGTGAAAGATGGCAGTGCGGGAGCTCAGCAGAGCCCTAACCCACAGGGCTTCTCATTTGGAAGGGATTCAGCATCTTTCACTGCTGGGATTTTTGGGAAGTGAAGCCTGCTCACTGCAGGGAATGTGTTACTTTGAAGGTGTCTTGATGCTGCTGCACTTCTAAAAGCCTCATGGGCTTATGCTGTTGGACAGGAGGAGAAGCAGAGGGAGTGAACTAGACCTGTGAAATCTGAACTATCTCAGTGAGTGCTGTTAGCAGGACTTGCAGAGAGGGCAGGAAGCTCCTGCAGTGGGATGGGCAGCATAAGACAGGAGAGGCTGTGCACAAGAGCTCTCTTTCTGCTTCCTGGGGGGAAACTGCAGCCCTGTCCCATGGAGCAGCCTTGTGTGTGAGTGTGTGTGTGTGTGGGTCTGTGACTGCCCACAGGGATACTCCTGGACTCTGCTCACCCCCTGGCATGGCTCCCTGCCCATGGTCTGGGACATCCCGCGGGCCTCCCTGGGTCAGGGGCAGCAGCCATGGGTGATGACTTCCTGCTCGTGGCACTTTCCAGCCTGGCCAATTTTTCTGCCTCTTGACTTAAGCTTCATTGATGTTAGGCAGCATTATTGTTTAAAAATAGAAATGTTGTGCAATGCTTGAATCAAGTGTCTTGCAAAAACCTGGGGGGCTAAATACAGTTAATTTGCACAATAACCTTCACCTGCCAAGCCAATGTTGGCAGGAGAGCCATGCTTGATGGGGGAGGCTGGGGCTAGATTTTAGCTCCTCCATGTATAAAAGCACTTGTGGAGAGAGGAGCAGTCAGAGGAGCCTGGGGAATGGTGTCAGGAGGTGGATGGTATGGGCAGTCCCAGTGTGGATGGTGGGTACCACAGAGGTCAGGTAGCTTTGGAAGGATGCTGGCTGCACCAGGTCAGCTGCCTGACAGAGAAAGAACTATCAGCCTTGCTGGTCTGGGGTGAGAGGTGTGAGGAAGCTGATGCTGCCCTTCCCTGGCTGTCACAGCTGGGTTCTCTCCTGCCTCAGGTCATTCCCAGTGTTTCTTTCCTCTGCACTAATAGGATTTGGGAGCTTAGCTACCTTTGTGCAGTAATGACAGCTCACCCCAGAGTCTTTCAGGCATGGCTGCTTGGCTTGCTAAAAGCCTGGAAAACTGCTAATGAAAACTAATTCCTGGCCGAGCAGTGGCACTCATGGGAGGGCAATTCTTCCGCAGGCTCAGCCATCCCTGCTCTGAGTGCTTCCCACAGGAGCTGCCAGCCCCACCCTGCCCCATGCCACGGGGGCTCCTCTGGAGACACAAGGGCTGGCTCCATGTCGGTGTCACCCACCCTGCTCCCCGAGGCTCCCCAGCACAGTGCCCAGGGAACTGCTGGAGGGCAGAGATGCCCCCCACGGCTGCAGAGCCCTGCCTAGCAAGGGGACACCGTTAGCAGCAGGGGTGCTTCTAATCTCACAGGAAAACCTTAACAACAGTCAGAGTCTGAAGCATTTTTGGCTGGAAATGGGAAAGATGTAAATCTTCAAAAGCCTTTGGCTTTCCTACATTCAGGGCTTGGCATCCATCCTGACCTCCTCACATATGCCCAGGGAAAGGCTCATGTTTTATTTAGCCCTCTTGGCCTACTGAAGCAGTATTTCTTCTCCTCTCCCTCCTTCCCACCCAGATGTTTCTTTCTCTTCTTCGACACAGCCTGAGGCTTCCTCAGGTGCTGGCCCTTGGTACCCAGTCTCTCCCCCATAGCAACACAGCCTGGCTCTGCTCTGCAAATGCTGATGAGTCTAGGAATGACTTTATTTTTTTTTTTCAAAAAAAGATGGACTGTGCAATTATTATCCTAATGGATGTGACACATTCTCCATGTAATGACACATAACATATGGTGCAAGATTGCCTCCTTCTAAATGATTCATGCAGTTCGTCACCACCACGATTATCTGCTCCTTTCCAGAGCCGTGTCTTCCCATGCAGCTAAAATTCCCAGCCCCCTCCAGCTGCTGGGATATTTTCAGCATCAGGTAGGTGTTGCAATAATAAGCAGACAGGACTCAGTTTCTTCATGCAGGGAAGCCCAATCTTTATGGTAGGGGTCATATTTTGTAGAATTATCAGAAGGCACTGTGTTGAGCTCAACTGGTGAGCAATATACTCAGTTCATTGGTCGGTACATGATATTGTGCATATTTATCAAACTTCTGTATTTTTACTTAGTTTACATACTTTTTCTACTGATTCTTGTGGGACAAATCTTATTGTTTATACAGGTGCAGTCTGTTTTTCACCCAGAAATAGTTTGTTACTAACTGACTTTCATTCCCAAGATTGTTTTGACTGGAAACTTGCAAGCTATTGCTAGCTGCATGGCTAAAGTAGCAGGGCCTAATCCATGTTTTATAAGAACTTTCTTTTATAACATCTTTTACCTATCTGCAACAGGTAGGCACTGGGTAGCTCTGCCCGTCAGAGAAGTCATCTCCAGGCCAGCCCCTTGTTCAGTGCAGGCAGAGCACAGAGCAGGGTGGGCTGGCTCCATTCCTTCCCTCCTCATAGCACCCCCTGGCCAGGCCAGGGCTTCCCTGCCAGCACCTCTGTGATGAGGCTGCAAGGTCTGGGAAAACACATCCCACAGGTGAGGTGGTTGGAGCAGTTTTTCCACCAGAAGAATTCATTTCTCCCATAATGGAAAATTCCTTCAAGGAAAAAGCATTCCTTGAGATGCAAATTTACCATGCTCTCTGCAGAAAATAAACCTGTTTTCCCCTGCACAGGGCTCACAGTAACCTATTTGTAAAAGTCCTGCTCAACAACAGCATCTCCAGCTCCCCAGGAAAATTAGTGCACATTAGCACAGAGCAGACTGTGGAACCTGAGAGCAGCGTCCTGGCCCTGCTTCTTGGGACATTCAAGACAGAATTAACATGATTTAACTTTTCTGACACATGTGTTTTGCTGGAGAACTTTAAATGAGTTTTATAATGTAGAAGCCTGGTTCTGCAACATGTGAACCAGGAGCCTCTTGGGGCATTTACCAGCCAGGCTGCTTTAATAGAAAAAACCCACCACAGGCAAAGCCTCCTATTGGGGGAGGCAAGGTAATGATGCCATGTGATGCTCACTTACAACCAGGAGCTAATTATCCACTGAGTTCAGTGGAACTGGAACTGATACCAAATTATTTAAGATCTGACAGACAAAAAAGCTCTGTTAAAAAAAAAAAAAAGGTTGCTCAGGCAGTGAGATAAGTACTCAAATGTTGGGAAAGGCCAGGTTTGTAGTTCCTGCGCAACTCTAATTTTGCTTCATGTACACTGAAATGAGTGCAAAGCCCCAGGAGGAAGGAGCAAGTGATCATTTAACTAAACACTGCATGGTAATGTAGATGGGGGCAGAACAGAGGTCAAACCAAGCACCATAAAACTAGCCCTGCTAATCCCCATCAGGGATGCTTGAGCTTGCAACCTTCTAACAGAGAGTTTGGTGAGCTTTCCCAACCTCTTTTCTTTAAGTTTTCCAGTGACTAAAAAGCCCCTAAGGGACAGGAGCACTGATGTGCAGAGCCCTCCTGGGCCTGTGCCTCGCCAAGCTGAGCGAGGAGCAAGGCCAGCAGCTCCAGGGCTTGGCTGGCCTGACAGCTTCAGCCGGGGTTTTGGAATAATAAACTTCAGCTGATGGAGCTCCCTCACAAAAAGAAGTTCTTGTGACCCAACCAGCTCTGGGCCTGAATCATTTGTCTCTTTCTAAAGTGCATGAAAAGGCCACCAGTTGCCTCCAAGGCTGTTCCTGGGCAGTTTGTCTGCCAGCCCACTGCCCTGCCTGGGGGCTGTGTGGTGCTGGAGTCACCATGCCTGTGCAACTCCCTTCCCCTGGCATTCCTCCTGCCTGGGACTACTCCTCACTGAGTGGAGAAATCAACACCATCTCAGCTTCTTCTGGAAAGCTCAGCAGGTGCCCGTATGCTCTTTGCAAAGAGCCTTAGATGTACCTCAACTATATCCCTAATAGCTCTCAGTCTGAAATCCTCTCAGAAATCAAACGAGAACCCTCCAGGCATTTGAAATTAAATATAGCCCAACTTTGCAGCTGCCTGGGCCTCTGCAGGGAGCTTTTGTCTCGCTCGCACAGTCTCCAGTTGTGCATTCCCTACACAGCCATTTGGTCTCCAACCATGAATTGCACAGTGAGACTGTGCCTTGTCTCAGCCCTGACAGGTACAAGAGAGTATTTCAGGGCATCACTAGCCTCTGAAAAAAACTGCAAGCCAAAGCACCCTGTCCAGACTGACTGATTTAAAAATGTTTATCTCTAGCAAATATTGTTTAATGCCTTAACATCAGTTAAAAATGGATTGGGAAGTATTTCCCCCAGCAGAGGAGCAGGAAGAATAATTAGCAATAAAAAACCCAAACCCACCAACAGGCAGAGCGGGAAAATAGACAGCAATCAATGTGAAAAGCAGGAAATTGGTCTGGGAAGCAGAAGTGATGAGCAGAACAAATCTCTGGTCCAAGGGGGAAAGAAAGCAGCAAAAGGGATTTTTCAGGCTCTGAAGGAGGCTGAGCAATGGGGTGCTGGGGACTGGAACCCAGAGCAGTACTGAGGTGAAAAAGGCAGAGATGGGCAGTGACTATTCCTGCTTTTCCTACAGAGTGCAGCCAGCCCCTTGGTTGAGTAACAGCCTTGCCCTCCATCCCACCGTGAGCTCCCAGCCCCCCGCCCACTACTGTGTGCCTGTGCCTGCACAGCCAGCAGCCTGCCAGCTGCTCCACACCAGCTCCGTGTAATTGCTCTTGCAGCTATAAATAATCTTCTTCTCCCTCTCTGCTCTTCCCATGACATTCCCTGGGATGGAGAGGCATGGCGTCCCCATGACTCAGCTCTCAGCCCCTCAGCGCTGCTCAGGCCCTGGGGTGATGGTGTGTCTCTGGCAGGTGGCTGAGCAGCGAGGGGGAGGTGCGGGGACAACGGGGGCTGGCTTTGTTTTGTCCCTACAGCTGTGCAGAGCTGTGTACTGGCCATGGGCTGCATCCCACAGGGATAGGTTTGGAGTAGGGGGAAGGAGTTCCAGGGAGGGAGACCCTGATAAGTGAGCTTTGTTTGCAAAGGTAAAAAACAGAAAATACAAATCCCTCCTAGTGATGGAAGCAAGGAGATCTTGCAGTGACTTTTTTTCTCCTTGTTTAGCTTGTGTAGAAAGGAAGCGCTAAGAGGCTGCTGCATTTCCACCAACTCCTTCCCTTGCCATAAGAGGGCATCACTTGACCCCAGAGGCTAAAGAGACGTTGTGAGAGCTGTGTTGGCCTTACCCTGGCACCATTCCTTGCCTAGCCCTCCACTACTTTGTCTTATCAATTGCTCCCTTGCCTTGCCATGCTTTGCCTTACCAACCCCTCCTCACTGTGCTTTGGCTCGCCCCTCTTCTCACCCTTGTTTTCCCAAGACAAACCACGTCTTGGCATCTCCGGGGCATTTCTCAGCTATGGCTGCAGCAGCAAGGTGCATCACTGGCATAAGATCAGCACCTCCTGGTCCCAGTCCTGGCTTGGGACAGGTTTGGATATGGTTGCCCCCCAGGAAACCCATGGGGACAGGCAGCTGTTAACAGGCATAAAGAAATCTCTCAGTGGAAACATTGCTCTCCAGAGACCCACATTTTCAGCAGCAGCTGTGAGATTCGAAGTCATTTTTCCCCCTTCCACTTAAGAAGATGCCAATAAAAAGCACAAAACCACATTGTGGCTCCATTTCTCAGTGTAGAGGAAAGCAGAAATGACACCATTTTCTAGGAAAGCCACGATCCAAATGCCCAGGGTTTGAAAAAGAATTTTCCTTCTGACAACAACCATTTCATCATTATCAGCTGGACATAAAATCCACAAAGCTTTCCGCAGTTTCTTGGCTCCCTGAGAGCACCAGCTCCCTATTGGGTGCCCAAGTGGGCTCGGTGTCACCCTGCTGGAGGACATCAGTCGATGTGCCCTGTCCCTGGGCACCCAGTCCTGGCTGCTGCCCACCCACCAGAGCCAAAGCTGGCTGATAACTGGGAGCTAATTTAATCCCTTGCAATTACCTTTTCCCCAGTTCTGCTTCCCCCCTGAAAGGCTGAGCTGTTTTGGGCTGAGAGCAGCAACTGAAATTATCAGTTCTAATTCCCTATGGTTCTGTTTATTAGGCCAGAGGACTTCCCCAGAGTAATCAAACCCATCCAGAAAATGCATTAAACTTACTAAGCAAACACTGGTGTTTGCAGCACAAAGCCCTTCCTGTCTCATTAAGATCAATTAGGTTGTGTTGAGCAAACTTTCTCCTTTCTTTCTGCTAAGCCTGGACCGTTAAGCCCATCTTTCACCTAAACAAGCTCAACGGCAAATCTGAAGGTGAAAAATACCCACGCATCAGTTCTTTGCTTCCAGGCAAGCTCTCTCCAAAGCGCTGCAAAGATAAAGGCGACGAGGCAGGGTGGGCATTCAGGACATCTCTCTCAGAACCCTTTTCTCCCCAGGAAGGATGCACACACACAAGACAGCTCCTCTCCATCGCTCTGGGGACCACCCTTACTCGCCCAACACTGGCAGAGGCTGCAGGATCCGCTCTGGGTGTGTGGGCTGTGCAGGGAGGCAGCTGCAGCCCTCCCTGCCCAGCCCGGGTGGAAGTCTTGGTGTATTTATTGGAGGCCACAACGAAGACTTGCAGGGCCAAAAGTCCCAGCTGGTGCAGAACGACGCGGCTCATCTGCGGCGCTGATTTACACAGAGCATCTGCTGCGACGGGAACGGAGGAATACATTAAAGTACGGTAAATCCAGGTGGTGGAGGGGCCCTTCAGCCCCACTCCCCAGCAGCCAGGGCTGGCCATCCCTGGAAGCAACAAGGGAACATCCCCGAGAGGAGGAAGAAGAAGGAGTGCTGGCTGGTCCCCTGGTCCGTGCTAGGAATGGGGATGCATCCCGGGCTGCATCCCGACCCTTGCGGGCTGCACACGGCAGCAGAGCTGCTGCGGCTCAGCACGGGGCACGATCCGAGAACCACAGCGCTGCGCACATCCCCTCTCTTGGGATCACATGTACCACATGAGAATTCCCAGTCCGGCAGCAGCGACCAGCACTCGAAGCAGGGATTGCAACTGCAAACCCTTGGATGTGCAGCCTCCTTCCTCATCTCCCTGCTGTGCAACAATCCCACTTCCAGCCGCGGCTCAGCACAGCACAGAGCAGAGCAGACGTGACTTTGCTAAGAAGCCAGCAAGGAGAGGGAAGACATAATTAAAGTCCTGACTCTGGCTACAAACATCACATAATGAAATTAGCCCCTGGGTACCAGGCTGTGAGCTTCCTGCTCAGAGGGCGGGCATATCCCTCCGAGGCTCCGGCAGCAGAGCCAGCTCAGCTTCCGGGGCATTCACTAGCCCTGCTGCAGGCTGGGCAGCTGCTGAGTTCCCGCAAAAATCATTCCCCCAAACCGCACCAGGCTTGCGGATGCTGGCACAAACTCCCACAGGGAGCTCTCAAGCGTCCCACGTCCTCACGTGCTCTCAAGCGTCCCACTATATTTAAACACAGCAGGACTTCTGTAGGGGTTTCTGAATCGCCCCCAGTTCCACGGGAAGAGGAGATTCTCATTCCCAAACAAGTGCAGCCTGGCACAGCATTGCATACACTCCAAGCAGATCCTGACTTCTGCTGCATGGAATCCCCAGCACAGGAGAGAACAAATTTGCAACTCTGAGCCAAGAAAGTAACTCTGAGATGATACTGCAGAGGAGAGATTATGTTAATTCAATGGGGAGGGTGTCTGCGTGTTGCTTAGGGGTGAAAAAAGAGGAGGGAGGGAAGCTGCCCCCCCCCCCCGCCAGATCCTGAGATCCACAGGAGAAGCTGATAGGATTTCTGCTAGGAGGGAAATAACATCAAGAAGCCTCTGGAGATTGTTTGTTTTCTCAGAAATCTTAACATGCAAAAACTGGCAAGTAAACAGTAATTTTAGAGAAACCAAAGAGTCTCTTTTTTCCTCCTTTTAAAAAATTATTTTATTTTTTCTTTTTTTAAGAGCCCAGAAGAGGCAGCCATGCAGGTCTTGCCTGATTGCTGTGCCAGGTGCTGCAAGGATGCCCGCAAAGGGAGGACTCATGCAGATACAGGAAAAATGACATGCCTATGTGGCCTGCTTAAGGGTTTATGCTCAGAAAAAAGGAAGCAGGGCTTGGCTGGTGTAGGATGCTCCTCCTCTGTTGTGCTTGTCCCGGCCCTTTGCTCCATTCCTTAGGTGGCCCAACTGGTGAGAGACAGCACCTCTGCTCCAAAGGTTGGCTTCATGGGTCCCTTGTGTGGTACCCAACCAACACAGCAAAAGTGCTGCCCAGAAAGTGCCAGGAGCTGATGGTGTCAAAGACATTTGCGCCCGCATCCTCCCCTTCCAAAACCGGCAAAACTGCCCCATACCTTGGTCCCAAGTGGAGGGTGTCAGCGGGATCCCACTTGGAAAGTTCTGTGCAGCCTGCAGGATCCGTTCCTGTGAAGACATGGGGAGGAGAAGGGAGCTTTGCAGTGTGAACTGTGAAGGACAGGATGGACAGAACAGCCATAGTGAGGTCCTCAGGCTGCTCTGAAGAACAGTCTCTGTCTGCACAGAGCCCATGAGAAATCCATGGGGACCCGCTCTGGAGGGTGAGAAGCGTGAGGTGCTCTTGCAAATGAACAAAGGCATAGGCTGAAAAATGGAGTGCTTGCAACTAATTATTTTCAGTAACTGACCAGCTTCACAGATGGTTGAGGAAAATTCATCAAATAAATTATTCATGATTTCTTTCCACTGATCAGCAAATCAATTAGCCACAAACCTCTCTCCAATTATTCATCCAGCTAGAGCGGGATAAATGGGGAGATTTATGACACAGACAACCAACTAATGTGTATTTCCAAACAGGGACCCTTAAGATCCATAAACCTTGTTCTACACTGGCTCAAATGACCCCGTGCTGTGACTCACAGTTAAACTCTCTGAGCTCATGCCCTGTGTGCTGCCTGCTCTGTAGCATCTCCTGTCACTCAGCACTCTTGGGAGGGGAGGCAGTGTAGACCTGTGGGCAAAGGGCATGGAGAGACACGGTCTCAGGGGGTTCAGCAGGGCTCACAAGCAATCTGGAAACACCCCTCAATGAATAAATTAGTAGATATGGCTGAGTCAAACACAAGACTTGATGCAGAAGCAACCAGTAGTATGCATTAGGTCAGGTGTGACGACGTACAAATCTCTCCAGCTATAAACTCCACAGTCATGGACCTTTTGGGAAGTTGCATTTGTGCAATTTAGCCTCTATTATTATAATTCTCCATAAAAGCACTCTCACACGAAAATTAAGGCATGTTGACAATATTAAGCAGTACAGTAAATGTAAGTAAGGGTTATGAGACTAATAAAGAGTCAAATTAGCATAAGAGCTGGCTTTGCCTTGCTGGAGTAACACTATTAGGGTTTGTATAAGTGAAGCATAATCAGCATATGTGATAAGTGACCAGAACTGCTCAGAGATATCTCCAAATTGCTCTGCTTTGCAAGACTTCCCATTCCAACCATGCTGGTGCTCCAAGTCAGAAGTGAGGCCTGCCTGCCTTCTCTGGCTTGGACACAGGTCTCTCATGGCAATCTACAGTGCTGCTTGTTAATATGGTTGGAAATTAGGGTTGTGGCTGGCTTGCACAGATAAAGTGAGTCCAGATGTAGGAGGGCAGCTGTTGTACATGCCAGGCAGAGCTTCTTTTCCTGCAGTGAACAGGCACAGGAACAGTAAGACACTCCAGAGGGAAAGCATCACTTGCAGCTTTGATTGATCTGGTTAGTGGATTAAGCTCATGTTCGTCTAAATACACTTGCAGCCTTAATCTGCTTTCATCCTGCTGCCTGGGAGGGCTCCCTTCTCACAAACTCCCATCCATAACTCCACAGGGCTCTTTCGGTTGGAGCAGCTTTGGCTACAGGTGAAAGGCTGGGAAGACACCCACCTTCTGCATGGTGACCTGGTGCAAAGCAGCCTCCAGACTTTACATCCAGCAGTGCTTGGTTTCTCTAGGTTTGCCAGTTTTCCCACAGTTAGCTTCCCAGTTCATCCCAGAACTGTAGCCACATCAGGGAGCTAAGGCAGTGAGTCATGACAGGGGCAGCTGCAGCTTGGGAGCAGTGGGAGCCCCTGGGCTGGACAATTCTGCATCCCAGAAGGGTTCCCCATTCCTGCCATGAAGGAGCAGTTCCTCCCTTTGTAGGGTGTGAAGGTGAAATTGCTCCCTCTCAGTGAAGGGCTGTGAGCCTGCAGGTGAGGCTGTGAGCAGGGCTCAGGCTGGCTTCCCTCTGCTCCTCAATTTTCAGTGCTGCACATCCTTGGTGATGAGGACAGCCAACCGAGGAGTCACTTCTCCTGCATCACTGGATCTGCACCCCAGGAAAACCCTCAAACTGAAGCTAGATATCTAGGACAGGGCTCACCACTCCTCAGCCACTGCTGTCAAAAGCCAAAATCTGTGGAGTTGAGATTTCCTGCAGCATCAGTTCCCATCCCCATCACCCACACACAAAGCCCACCTATGACAGGCTGGTTTCAGTGCTGCTGGGGTTGGAGCAGCTGCTGCAATGCTCCCGGTGCAGCATTGTACCTGTGCCTGGGCAGGACTGCGGGAGGTAGAAACTTCAGAGCTGTGGCAGGAGGGAGGGGCACTGCAAAATGGGTACTGAGCCAGGGCATGAGTCTTACTCGGGCTACTCGCGGGATGGTGTGCCACCTCTGCTGTGTGGTGTGGGAAAAGACTGGGCAGCCCCTTTCCCATTTCCCTTTAGAGCTGCTGAGCCACACCCGGGCCACAGCCAGGAGAGGTCCAGTGTCCTGGGCTCTGGGGCTGACCAGAGGGCTCCCCAGGTTTGGGACAGGGAGTCCTGGGCTCTGGCTGCGGCATCTGCTCCAGAGGTCGGCGCTGAGGACTCCAGGACTCGGGGACTGGCCGCAGTCTGCAGGGATGGAGGCGGGAGGAAGGAGGCAAAGGGTCTGGATTCTAACGCTGCTCTTCGGTCCCAGGAATGGGTTCGGCTGTGCCGAGGTCTTGGACGAGTCCCCGATCCAGCGACAAAGGGACGGGATCCCGGAGGATGGGTTCCTCCCGGATGCATGCCAGCAGCGGGGATGGGGGACTCCGGCTGCAGGATAACCGGTGGAGGAACCCCCGGGTCCCGGTGTCGGGGGTCCCGGAGGACGGGGCCGCGGCCGGGTGCTGCGGCCGGAGCGGCGGACTCGGGGGTACGGCCGGCCCCTCCCGGCGGCGGCTGGCGCCCGCAGCGCCGG
>VZUI01048872.1:0-29335 GCA_013401135.1 Cettia cetti | reverse complement strand
CAGCTCTCCTGGAGCCCCTTTAGGCCCTGCCAGGGGCTCTGAGCTCTCCCTGGAGCCTTCTCCTCTCCAGCTGAGCACCCCCAGCTCTTCCAGGCTGGCTCCAGAGCAGGGGGGCTCCAGCCCTGGGAGCGGCTCCGTGGCTCCTCTGGGCTCTCTGCAGCAGCTCCAGGTCCCCCCTGTGCTGGGACCCCAAATCTGGAGGCAGCTCTGCAGGTGGGGTCTCACCTGAGTGGGGCAGAGGGGCAGAATTCCTATTGCAGATTCCCTGCCATTTGCAACACTCCTGGGCAGCTCCTGCAGCAGGTGCTGTTATTTCTAATCCGAGGCCATGAGGTGATAAAAGGGCCCGGGAGCTTTTTCCATATGTGTTTCCTCACCTGGAACAAACTGCAAAGCCCTGTTCCTCCATTACAGCAATTTCCTGCTGTGAACAGAGGGAAGCACCAGGCTGGCAGCAGCCACCCCTTGGATCCCTCTGGAATACAGAGCGAGATGGGGAATCCAGAGGGAGCACAGAGTAGGTCAGGAGGTTTCCCCTGCAGGGAAAGCTCCTCCTGGTGCTGCCACTGCCTTTATTTCGCTGCTCAGGAATTCAGGCAAGCCCAAACCAGCCACTTGCAGCTCCCACAGGCTCAGAGAGGAGGTGATTGCCTTTATCTGGCACCTGAAGGGCACTGAGGGAGGCAAAGAGCTGCGGCCAAGTCCGTAAGGAATGAGTTGTTCTCCAAGCCCTGACGGCTGCGACTCAGATCCACATCTCACTCCTCATGCATCACCTACCAGTGACATCATAAAAGCAGCCTGGGCTTCAAGGACTAAAAAGACACTGAAACTAAAAAGACACTGAAACAAGCTTTAAAGATCCAGGACTGGAGTCTGGAAAGTTGAAATATATATATATATATTTAACTGTTTCTTTTGCTTTTTCTGCAGCACAGAGTTAGGTCAGAGATTGGACTCGATCTCTTAAGGGCCTTTTCCAACCTAAATGATTCTACATCCATCCACTCCCTCGTTCCTCTCTTGCTCTTGTGAAGTCCTGCTGAGCTCCCAGTGTCAGGGGACAACACAGCACAAGTCTGGGACCATGGAAAAGAACAAGCCCAATGTTACACCCTCATTCAGGAAAAGTTGGAATCCTGCACTGTTCATCAGAGCTGAGGAATTCAAGTCTCCCAAAAACAGCTTTCAAAACAGGATCCCTCCACAGGCTGGCAATCAAGGGAAGTGGAACAGAGGATGGAAGAGCCCAGCAAGGTGTTTTCACCTGGCTATGGACATGCTGCTCACACCAGTCTCCTCCTGACCTTGGAAAACAACAGCCATGGAGTCTGTGCAGCACAGCCCTCATCCCAGGGCAGGGAGAGGGGCAGGAGGAGCAGCAGCTGCATGAGGCCATGCCACCAAAATGGAGAGGAAGAAAAGCATTTCCCCTCCCACCAGGCAACTGGAAGCTGTGTCCAGAAGGCCAGGGCTCTTTAGGGAAGGCAGAGGAGACGGCCCCATGTGTCTGGAAGTGGCAGCTCTGCCTCCAGGCAGACGCAGCTGGAGGGGCGGAGCTGAGCTCCAATCCCACAGCATTCCCCTAATGAGGCTCTAATTCCACAGGAACAGAGAGCAGAGCCACCCAGCTGCTCCCCTGCACCGGGATTTTGGCACAAGGGCTTCGAACTGGGGTTCTGCTAGTTCCACTAAGGATGGACATGGCAACAGGAGGGAACATGAATGTGGAAGGGCTGCCCAAATTCCACACTGGTGTAGCCATGCAGCAGAGTTCCAGTGAGGACAAGCATCTCCCTGTGCACAAGTTAAAGGTGGAATTAAGGAGCTGGTGCATCCCAGAATTCTAGTGACTTGTAAAAGGAGCACTCCAAAGCTGGGCTTTATCCAGCACTCACTTGACTGAGTGTCCCAGAGCTGAGAGCACCTGATTATTTTCCATCACTGTTATTTTTAACAGCTTCCAAATATTCTTGCAATGAACTCCAGGGAATCAGGATGAAAAGTTGCTTCATCTCAACCCCTCTCCAATCTGCTCCTATAAAGTTTCCAGAGAAAGGAGGAAGGAGCCTGCAGGTACAAATTCAAACCTCGGTGCTGGCGTGTCCATAACTCCCACATCAAGCTTATTCCTGATGCTCTTCCCCTTCCCCCAAGTCAGGAAGGAACAGGTGTGAACTGCAGGGATGGGGGCACCTGGGGGGGTTGGCAGGCACAATTAGGGAAGCAGAGGAAAAGAACTGCCAGACAAGTCAGAGCAATGGTCATCTAGTCTGGCTTTTCGGTTCGGCAGGAACCAGGACCAGATGCTTCACAGGAAGGTGTGAAATCCTCTTAATGGACAATTATGGAATAATCTTCCTTCAAATAAGTTTTTTTCCAGCACATAAAGGTCCTCTTTATGCCTAAAGAATGAATTTACAGGTTCTGAACAGTGTTTATCCCACCTAGCAAGAATAAGGACACATTTAACCCTATTTCAAAGGTCATTGCGAAGCTGGTGCACTCTGCACGTGCTGGCAAAGTGGCTCTGACACGGCTGCTAAATTGGTTTAAAATTTGCTGCTTTAATTTCACCAGCAGCTCCTTTGCTCTTGTAGCAAGAGGTGGGTGGAAAAAAAAAAAGAGCATAGTGAAGTTCTGCTGGATGAGATGCAGGGATGAAAAGGGCAAGCACTGCTCAGGATTTCTGAGCAGCAATGAGACAGCTCAGCCCCCTCCATGGCTGGGATGGAGAAGGAGGCTCCTCCAGGCTACAGAGGAGGGCAGGGAACTGGGAATTACAACACAGATCTCTCTTACTGTGTAGGAGGACTTGCTGGTGATCTCCAAGAGCTTCTGCTTGGCTCTGCGCTCTGACTCGCGAGCCTCCTGCAGGTCCTGCTTGAGCTGATCAGCCTCCTTTGCCCTGCAAAGACCACAGCAAATAGCAGACTGCAGCCAGGAGGGACGAGGGGACAGAGAAGCAGGATCACAGTGCAGAATAGGCAAGAGATGGAGAAAGGCCGAGTTCATCCAAGCAGAAGGGCTGACACCCAACAGGCTCTCACCACACAGAGAGGAGTAATCAGCTGGAAGGAAACAAGGCTGATCTTTTACTCGCTCACGGCCACATTCACCATGGGACACAGACCTGGGTATCAGGAGGGTGGAAACACCAATTTTAGCAAGGAGCAAGGTCTCTGTTCAAGGCTAACCTGGAACAGAACTCATGACTGGAAAGGAGAACTGAACAACTGAGCGGTAAGCAGAGGATTAAGGAGTGAATAGGGAATGTAGATCTACCATCCAGAGGCAGAACAACCCCCAAGTGTTATTAAAGTTGTTAAATACTTTGGGGAACGCAGGTTGCAGAAAGCAGCCAAAAGCAGAGCTGGCTTTTGGAAAGGGAAACCAGCTGCACCAAAGGTCCGTTTGCTGTTAGACACAAGTGAGAAGCTGAGCGAGGATAACTCAGAGGGATAACTTGAAGGGGGTGAGAAGCAAAGCAGAAGCAGCTGCAAGGCTGTACCCTCTGACCTCCTCTCCGACTCCTCGGCCATTTTCAGCGCCAACATCTCCGCCTCCAGCACCTTCTGCTCCATCAGCCGCTTCTCCTCCTCGGTGCGGATGGCCGTGGCCTTGATGCGCTGCATCTCCTGCTCGGCCTCGGCCGCCTTCTGGGCCAGCAGCTTGGCCTCCTCCTCCGTGATCTGCGCCTTCTCCGCCAGCAGATCCGCCGTCTCCTCCGACCTCATCTGACAATGCCGGGACACGGGGCCATTAAGCACAGCCAACGTCTCCCCACACGTGCCCACAGCCCCCGGAGCAGGGCCCCGAGCTGCCCGCTCCGACACGCTCCATGGAGCCCCTCCCTGCCGTGAGAGCCCGCAGCCGTCTGCCGCCAAGGCTGGGATGTGCCCAGGCTCTGGCCCAAATCATCCTCGTGAGGGCTGTGCTCCTCCCAGGCAGCCCAGCAGGATGAAATAGCTCCATCCAGCCTGCTGCCCACTGGCCACTGGCAGCAGTTTGGGAGCAGTCTTAGGGCAGTCACAGAGTGCTTCCAAAAACGCTTCCGCAGTGGAAAGAGTGAGGAGCAGCTGCAGTGCTCGGGAAATGGCCTCCCAGGGACCTACCAGAGCCTCGTTGGCCATCGTTGCCTCCTCCTTCAGCTGCATCAGCCTCCTCTCCAGCTCATCCCTGGTCCTCTCAGCCTCCTCTCTCATTTGCTTCTCTCGTGCCAGGCACTGTCGTTCCATCTGGGAAAAAGGGATTGGGGAAAGCGAGGAGAAAAACACACATGAGGAAGGTTTTCCACAGATGAAAAGAGTCACAGGTGAGGTCAGAGCACTGCTGCCTCCTCTCTGCTTAGTGACAATGGGAATGTCCCTGGACTGGTGTGACCTGATCAAAGAACAGAATCGTGGGATCACTTCGGTTGGAAAAGACCTCCGAGATCATCAAGTCCAACTGTTTCCCAGCACAACTTTCCCCCAAGGCCACCCCTAACCCCTGTCCCCAAGTGCCACACCCACACGTTCTTTTAACCCTTCTAGGGATGGTGATTCCACCCTGGGCAGCCTGTTTGATGCTCCCTTGAAAAGTGCCAATCCTGGGACAATTCCCATCTTCTGCTCAGGCTGTCACTCACAGCATGGCCACAGCATGTCACTCACAGCATTGCAGGTGACAATGTCCCCAGACAGTGCCCTCCTAGGCTGAGTCACAGGGCAGACCAGGACAAGTGGGTCTCAAGATCTCCAGCTCAACTCTCTGGAGTTTCTTACAGCAGGGCTGGGCTTAAGGACAGTCTGAGGGCATCTCCCAAACACCACAGCACGTGGCAGGAGGCTGAGGGACAAGGATAGCTGCTCCTTTTGATCAGATATCCAACCCAGCATCCTGGAACCTTCACTTCCATTCGTTCAGAGGGAGGTCACACAGAGTGCAACCACCTCTGGCAATTCCTGGATAAAACAAACCCTCTCCGTTTGCAGGGAACAGAAACACTTCTCCAGGAGGGGAAGATCCAACCACCAGGATCTGCCAGCTCTTCCCAGAAGATGCTGGGAGGGTTGCTGTGCCCAGGGACTGCCTCTTTACTAGCCAAGAGCCCAAGGGAGCCATTGGGCTAATTAACACACTGAGTTTAATCCCTCCAGTCCCACAGGAATGGGGCATTATAAATATCCACGCTGCAGCCAGGACAGGAGACCTGCTGGGTTTAATAAGGGAAGGAAGTGAGACAAGCCACATTTCTCTGCTCCTTGGACACCAGCTGTGCTCTGAAAGCGGGACGCCCACTGTTCCAACCGTTCTGCTTCCTTCTATTAAAGGTTCCCCTCATTAATTATCATTATGATCTGCATCCCACTCAGGACTTCCATTAACAAGAATTCCTGATCTAAAAGGACTATCTGAAACCACTTAACAACTGTGGATGCTGGGGAGGGAGCAGAGAGCAGGGCAGACAGCACAGTGGCTCGCTCAGGACAGGGCAAGGCAGCCAGCCCACACAGGAGCCTGACCATTCCCATGGAGCCCACATGCTCTGGATTTAGGAACTCATGTGAAGCCATAAGCTGCTGCTCCCTTCCCAGAGCCCTCATCCCTTCCAGCAGCCCAAATAAGCACAGAATCTTGGGTGTGGTGTTATCCAAACACATCAAAAACTCACTGATTGTAAAACTTAAAGATTCATGGAATCGTTAAGGTTGGAAAAACCCCTAAGCCCAAGCCCAACCATTATCTCATCATCACTGTGTACACCACAAAACCATATCCCTTAAGTGCCACATCCACTTTTGAACTCTTCCAGGGATGGTGATTTCACCACTTCCCTGGGCAGCCCATTCCAATGCCTGACCACTCATCCCGGAGGCTGTCAGCACTTGGGACTCTGTGCTGCTCCTTCTAAGGACCTTCTGCTCCACTAAGGACATGGCCTAGTGAACACAGTGGTGGAGGGTTGATGGTTGGAGGCCTCAGAGTGCTTTTCCAGCATCAATGGTTCTACAGTGCCAACTCCTTACTGCCCAGAGGAGTCCCTGTGGGCAGTACAAATTCCCTCTTCCCCAGTGGAGCTCGTAGTGACTTCAGTCCAGACCTCTCCTGCCACTCCACGAGCTACACAAGGGAAAACTGCTTCAGGAGGTGCCTGAAGGACAAGTCACATCCCACCTCCAGCCCAGCTGAGCACCTCAATACCACACAAGCACCTTGGGAGGTGCACGAAGAACAAGCCATGTCCCATTTCCAGGCCAGCTGAGCACCTCCACCCCACACAAGCAACTCTGTGGCCACACTCAAATGCAGTAATACCCAGACCCACGAGCACAAGCCCCTGCTGGGTGCAGCAACTGTTCTGGCTTCTCCTGCTCCTCTCTAGTGGCTTCCCTGCCAAAGAGCCATTTATATTCCGAGCACCAGTGCTCAGATTAGCTGTGTGGGTTTCAGTGAGTAGAAAAGGTCTACGAGCAGAAAACAATGATTCATACAATTCAATTTGCTGATCTGTGCTCGCGGGCTCCACGCCGCTGCCTCCGCCGTGCCGTGCCGGCCGCCCGGGCTGAGCCACGGCACGGAGAGAGGCCAGCACGGAATCAGCATTCCAGGCTGCACAGACATGGCGTGCATTCCATCACCCTGCAATTAAAACGAGGCTAAGAGCTCAGCAGAGCACTGCTCCCCCTCACAGCCCCTGATTTATCAACTGTCCCAACACACGTCTTTGCCACGCGCTTGTGGACGCCCAGGGCAGCTCTTCCCTCCTGTCCTCTCAGTTTTGCTCCCAAATTGGGGGCTGGATTCAGGCTGCCACCAACCTGCAGAGCCAAGCTGAGATGACTGGAGAGCTGGGAGCAGGCTACTAAAAAATGTTCAGCTGGACCTTCCCTCAAAGCTGCTTTGATGTCATTCCAGAGACTTGTCTTTCCCAAGCCCATTTCTGATTTTGGCTCACTGGTTACGGGACATGCGGCTCACCTGCTTCCTGGCCTTCTCCTCCCTGGCCTGTGCTTTCATCTGCTGCACCTCCAGCGAGTCTGCCTTCCTCCTCCTCATGAAGAGGTCGTGGTTCCCAATGCACAGCTGAAGAATCTGTTCCAGTCAGGGGTGAAGAGCGGAGAGAAACAGCTGTATGCGTGATGGCAGTGAGGTGGTTTGTATTCTTGACACACAAAAACACTAGAATTGCTTTGATTTGGTGCTTGTTAGTGCTTCCACCCACTGAGCTCAACCCTGAGAGCTCTCACAGCTGTAGGAGGGGCAGGGAGCCAGGTCCCACACCAAACACCAGCTCCTGGGTACTGCTGCTCTTTGCAGAGACCAATTTTCTGTCCCTCCAGCACAGCACGGGTGTTGTTTTACACCCATCCTAAAAAGGCAAGAGGTCAAATAACGAAATAAAAATTTCTAGAGCTCTGCCCGGTGCCCTGGTTCTCACTGCCCCCTTTCTTCAGGCTCAAGATGAACTTGCACCTTCACCCCAGTGTACATTTAAGGCATTGAGATTAAAAAATAAATTAGATTTTTTTTTAAAAAAGGAAAACCACTTTCCACTTGGACAAACAGAAGGCTTATCAGAAACTTGCTTGGGCATCTCCAGATACTTTTGCTGAAGGGATTTGAGCCCCAGTGTCGTTCTCTCTCTGGTAAGGACCAGGGAGGTGTCAGTGCTAGAGGAGGGTTAGCACAAGGTGGGCACACAGAGGAGTGAAAAGATTTTTTTGGCAATAAAAGCACGGTTCTAAATTTGGATTCTTTTCTAAAGGACTGATTTACATGCTCTTCTTCCATTTCATAAAATCACAGAATCATGGAATGGTTTGGGTTGGAAGAGACTTTAAAGACCATCCAGTGCCACCTCCTGCCATGGGCAGGGACACCTTCCATTATCCCAGGTTGCTCCAAGCCCTGTCCAGCCTGGCCTGGAACCCTTCCAGGGATGGGGACAGACACAACCCAGGTCACAAATGACTTCTCTGAAGATTTCAGCACTACGAACCTGACAATGCAGGGAATGAGGAAGCCCCATTTCCTATGGAACACAGCACAGCCAACAACCAGGACAGCAAAGGTCCCTGTGCCAGCTAACAACAGATCCAAATCCAGAACAGCAGCTAAAGCTGGTATACAACATGGACAGCTCAATGCAGCCCATCCTTTTCCAAGGAGAGTGTCTTCAGAGGGACACTCTGAAAAGCCAGGATTCTGGTGAAGGTGCCTCCCAAAACAGGGAAAGCCACAACACAGGGCAGAATGGGAAAGATCCACATGGGAAGAAAGAGCAACTGAGCAAAGCTGAGAGTTGCATTTACCAAGTGCTTCCACTATTTAGGTCAGCTGAAAGGCAAGAGCTCCAAAAGGGAGCACAAAAACAGGGGAGGGGGAGAGGCTCTGTGGAGCAGCTTGAGTCTGCCCCTTCCCTTCTTCAAGGAGCAGTAACTGCTACACTCCAGCACAACCACACAGCAGCAGCTCCCTCTCAAAGGAAAAGCCCCAAAAGCTTGTTGTCTCACACTCTCTGCGGAACCCACTGCTGCAGGCAGTAAAAAAGGCTGTCTGTGCACTTACCAGCTTATTCACACGCAGCTTTGATGAATTGAATTTAAAAACATCAATCTTTTTGTCCAATGGCTTAATCGTAAACTGAAAAGGAAAAAATAAAGAGGGAGAGAGTTATCAGAGAGTGGTGCATTTAATAAAAACGCAGCTATAAAATTCTTCCTGAAAGCTTTGGCTCAGAGCAGGTCAGCAGGGTCAGACACACGGCTCAGAGCCGTCCCCGTGGCTCTGAGCCAAGCAAGAGGACTCGCATCAAAAGCAGCCAAGGAGACAAGTGTTCCTCCCGTCAGGAAAACATGGGGGCCACAGCAGCTGGTGTCCTCTGCAGAGAACCCTGCAGAGGTGGGGGTTCAGCTCAGCACCTCCCCAGGCAAGGTGCTGCTCTCCTGGGAGCTGCAGGGAACACAGAAACCACAGCAGAACTCAGGATGCTTCCCAAGGGAGGAAGAACCAGCTCAGCCTGATGGAACCACAGAATGATTAAGGTTGGAAAAACCCCCAAGGTCATAAAATTCAAGTGTCAACCCCACAGCACCACATTCACCCTCAAACCATGTCCCCAGGTGCCACATCCACGAGGGTTTTGAACGCTTTCCTTGGCAGTCTGGCCCAGGGTTTGACAGCCCTTTAACAAAGAAATTTTCCCCAATATCCAAGTTAAACCTTCCCTGGCACAACTTGAGGCTGCTTCATCTCATCCTGTCACTTGTTACCTGGGAGAAGAGCCCGACTCCCACCTGGCTGCACTCTCCTGTTAAAAGGGCAGGAGAACTGCATCAGGAACACAGCAAGGAGCTGCTGCCCTTCCCACTGACACCTCCACTCGTGGGAGCTCCCCAGAAGAATTTTCCATGCATTTTCTTCTCCAGAACTCAGCCAAGTCCTAAGACTTCCCCACAATTCAAACTGTTATTCCCTGGCTCTAACTTGTATTTACACTCCATGTGCCAACCAACCAGCTCTAGCCATGGCCTGGCTTCACTTCTCCAAGGCTCTCCCACAGCAGCTCTCTTGAGAGGCCAGTGGTGGCACAAAGCCCTCAAGGGCTTTGGTAATGCAGCCCTTGGATGGAGAGAAGCCTCTGCACAATCAAAAGGGTACTTGAAGAGATGGAGTGCTCTGCAAGATGACATTTTTTAGGAGACATGCACATATTCCATCACTCCCCCACACGCTACAGAAATAACGGGCTGAGGAGCTGGAGCAGACAGAGTGTGTCCATTAGAGTGGGAGATCTGTCAATACACAGCCCTGCCTGCAAAGGGCCCTGCCCTGGCACTGTCTCACTCTGGCAGTTTAAGAGCCAATCTTCTAAGAGTTTCACAAAAGCAGACGTGCATGAACATCCCTGGATTCGGGCTCTGGCAGAGCCCCCAGCAGTCACTGAGAGCAGCAGCAGGAATGTGCTAGGAGAGGAGTTTGAGCTCCATGTGAACAGTCAGTCTTTGCTAGGAGGGATAACCCCCAGTGTGGTGTCAGCAGAGCTGCTGTTCCCAGCTATTGGCCCTGTTTGTATCAGGTCAGGCCTGCTCGTGGGCACCTGATTACACAGATGATTGAGCTGATGGAAGGGATTGGTGTTTCTCCTGGAGAGAGCTCTGCTACAGTCCTGTGGCAAGAATTATGGAGGGGTTCTGGGGTCCCTGGATTCTGGGGAGCTCCCACTGCACAGTCACAGGCAGGGAAGCTTTGGAAGTCACTCAGTGCTGGGCTTTTTGCAGAGTCGTGAAGCTCTTTAAGGAGTAAAGCAAGTGGAGACAATTCCAGCATGGATTTACTGCTTATAAAATTTCACAAGACATGCAATAAACGCAGCTGATGAGAAACCTTTAGCTGCTCCCCTGATCAATATCATGTTTAGATTAGAAAAACATTTTTAATTAAGAAGTTAATTCTCTTCCTTACCATGAAGGCAGCTGGTTTCTTTGAGTAGCTTTCTCAGACTTACAATGGAGCTGCTCAGTCCCCCCCTCCTCAGCCAATTGCACTTCTGTTCTCAATTAGGTTTGGGGGCCAACAATCCCAAAGACCCATATTTAGACTCTGGATTTAATAAATAACTATCCAACAGCAGGCTTAAATTGCTCAACTTCCTAAAAAGATTCCAGCTGCTATGCCAAGCCTAGCAGCCTGAAACCCAAGATGATGTAATGAGATGGCAAGAACTCTTCTCCTCAGGAATACATCTCCCTGTATTCCATAATACAGAATATATCCACAGTAATAAATACTGTAATATATGCAGTAAAGAAGAGATTTTAACTTCTGAACTCTGGTATTTGGGCTAAGCACATCAACAGCAATTTTGGGTTTTTGAAAAGATTATTACATAGAAGGTTTGAAACCAAAGAGGAGAACCAGCTCCCCAGTGACCCCTTGCACGCCCACTTCCTGCACAGTTTCAGGAAGGCTTGGATTAAGGTTTCAACTGGAGGAGTTGAGCTGCCCTTAGCTAAGCTGGTGAGAGCAAGCACAGCAGACAGAGAAGCCAAGAGAAATCATTTTAAATCCCAGTTGTGTTCTTTCTGCTCTCAGGGAGGAGGTGAGACACATCCATACCTCTTTATCGCTGTAGGAGATATTCCGGATCTCGTTCCAGGGGAAGGAGATTTTAGGGGTCAACCTGTTGTCTGGGTCATAAATGTGAAGACCCAAGGCATCAACTCCAAGGAGCAGCTCTGTGCCCTTTTTATTCTGCAGGACGAAAGAAAGGAGCAGAAATCACTGGGAGGGTCAGACATGAACCACAGTTCCCTCCTCAGCCAGCCCCGAGCTGTGACCCAGCACTGGGTACCAGGGGCTGCTGCCTCCCCTCAGCACAGGCAGGGTCCCCAAATGCCACCTCCCAGGTCTCCTGGCTCTCCAGGACATGGAGATTACCCTGGCAGGGAAACAGGACTCCCAACCCACCCAACTCACCCTGATGGCAAAGTAGTTCACGCCGTACATCTCCAGGTCCTGGGCTATCTTCAGATACTCCATTTCAGCTTCATCTCTGTCAGGCAGGAACAGTGTTTGGGAGGATCAGGGAGGGACATGGCTGCTCCTGCTGATCCTAAGCACTCACTAGGCTTTAAAGCTTGGACTGTCTCTATCACACAGGTCAATCCTGTCTTTGCTGACAGGATCAATAAAGTCCAAGAGCAAATCCCACTCTGTAGTTGCCAGCATCTGAGTGGCTGCTGAGATGCAGCAGTCCAAGCCTTTGTTCACCTCCCAATCTCTTCAGAATAAATAGGAAATCCCTGGCTGGGATGCCACTGTTTCAGATGCATGGCTTTAGGTTTATCCTCCAAAAGGAGCGTTTTGCCACCTGAGGCAACCATATACTTTGAACCTCTACCCTATTTCCTCTCCCAGATCCTTGATACAGGTGAGTCCTACAACTCTCTTGAGGGCCCCGACAGTGACCAGGGGACAGCAGGGCACAAGCAGAGCCATCAACAAAAGCTCTGATCTCTTTCCAAGGCTGCTGCAGAGATGTGCTGGGTTAACCTGCTGGCAGAGCTGATCCAGCACCTGCACAAGCTCCCCAAAGCCTGGTGACTCTCCAGGGGAGGGGACTGGCCCCAACGCAGCCCAGCAGCACAGGCTCACCTCGCTCTGCCCCGGTGCTCTGCGTACCAGGCTGTTATCCTTTCCTCCCACATCTCTGGAGTCATCTGGTACAGGTTTATTACCTGGGATAGGTGGGAGACAGACCCCAGGTCACAGCATTGCTCCTGGCTCAGCAAGAAAGCCAAAACCACCAAGACAGGTCCCAGCAGCACGTCCAACCTCAGGACAGCTTGGACACCGACTCCCCGACTCTGCTGAGCTCCTTACCCGCTTGGGAAGCAATTCCTCCTGTGCCAGGAAGCCTCTCTTGTGCACGTTGGGATCGTAGTCGCCGTACTGGGGAGAAGCACAGACACGGTGCCCACCCCACGTTACCAACAAGGGCAAGTGAAACTCTTCACGCCCTCACACCCAGCCCTGAGAGACAGCAAGCACGGCCTGCCCACCCCTTCACCCCACGAGCACAGAACCTGCTGCTCTGTAAGGTGAACTACCTGGGTTTCTTTACCATTTCATTGCTAATGGAAACAGCTTTGCAGCAGAGCTGGGAGCAGAACAAAACTTCCCACCATCAGAGAATCATTAAGGTTGGAAAAGGTCCCCAAGATCAAGTCCAGCCTGTGACTGAAACCCCTAAAGTCCCCAAGAGCCACATCTGCTCAGCGTTTGAACTCTTCCAGAGATGGTGACTCCACCACTTCCGACAACTTCAGTTGACGACCATCACCAGATTGATGTCCTTCATCAGTCCAACTGGACTAGACGATGGTTGTCTATTCTATTCTCATTATCATGCCCTAATTAACATTTCCCCCAATGCAGGGCAAGACTCTATAGCTAAGAGGTCCTTGCAGTTCCCCAGGTACAAGTAAACAAGGAAGTAAGACATGGAGAAAGACCTGTCTCCAAAAATTGATGGATAGCAGTGATCCAGGTTAGGCAGATGGCAGTTCCTCTGTTGCTGCTCATCACCCTAATGAATAAGTATCAAAAAAATTAGAGGAGTTTGACAGGTTTCCTCTCAGGCAGGTGGTGGCTCTTCTGTTAGAGGGTCTGTTGCTCAACTGGGTCATGGTATCCAATTCAGATTTGTTAAGTGCATCCACTAATTACTGGTATTTGTTTAGATTTACATCTCTTTGAGCAGCATATAAAGTGACTGAGAAAGAAAACTGCTTATTAACAGATTGAAGAGCTGCGTGTCCCTGCGGTGCATGTGAAAATGAATTTACCTCCTGCACGGCCTCAGAGGGCAGGAAAACGCTGGAAAACGGCTCCTCCAACAACCCAGCAAGTTCAGGGGAGAGGAACAAAGCATGTGAGGCACGTACACGGAGTGCTGTGAATTCCACTCCCCTGGCAACCAGGACTTGTGCAGTGACAGAGGTGACAGTCCCCGACTGCACGAGACACAGCGCCGCTTGCTCAAGCCACTCATTTTGCAAGAGAGGCAGCCCTTCCCTGCCTGCTTTTCTGAGCAACCTTAGCTCAGGAAGTGCAAAATGGTGACAATTTTTAAACACAAGACCAAGAGGCACCCAGTGGTCATGCAACAAGTCAGGAGGCTTTTCCTCCCAGCCTCCTTTTCGTGCCAGGACCATCAAAACCAAAGCTCAGCATCATAAGTCTACACACATCCCACCTCTGCGCTTGGGAGACAACACGTGGGGATTAAAGACACAAATATTGATTTGGAGCCAATGCAGATGCGGAGGGAGCATGTAACAACAACCAACACTGACTCAGGCTTCAATTAATAGAACAAAACCAGCCCGGGTTTCATCCAACTCTCTGTCTTCAAGGTCTTGGAGCTCCTCAGGATGCAGCACTTTGCAGGTACACAGCCCCTGAGCCCCTCCCAAAAGGAAGCAGCACTAAAACCGTGGCACTGGTGAAGGAAGCAACTCCAGTAACTCTGGACAGGCAGCAAGTGAATCATTTTTAGGTGATGAAAATAACAGCAAATAGGATTAATACAATTGTTTTCTGTTGTGATCTTCTGTGGAGGTCCAAGACTAAGTGTGGATTACGTGACTTTTCATGTGCTAAAAAATACTGCCGTGTCCCAGAGGAATATTTGTACTGCGAGGGGAGTCTGGATGAGAACATTAATTATTCACAAGTCAAAAATCAACAAATGGCTTAAGTATTGCAGAATTTGTTGGCTCAAATGATTTTGCAAACGTACTTTCTAAAGGCCTTTTCAATTATATCATTACTTTCAAACTGCCATGGAATTTCAGCTCTTGTTAATTGAACTGTATGATTAATATTCATGATTGGGCATGGAATTGCCTTTACCACATTCATACGCCTGGCTTAGATTGTTGGATAAACACAGGCACGCTCAGCTACAAATTAACACCAAGTATTGCTTGTTTGGGGGAAAAACAATAATAATTAAAGAGCTGTTTGTTGTGCTACAAGATCTGAAGTGCTGAGAGAGTTGCAGCATGGCAGCAACCTGCATTTAAAGGGCAAAAAATAGAAGCTCCTGGATGTTCCCATTTTTTTTTTTCAGTTGATCCCACGTCTTTCCCAGCTATTTAAAACCTGAACCACCTCCAACCTCTGAAAGCCATGTGGGTGGTTTGAACAGCACTGGAGGGGAAAGCACATAGTAATTCCCCAAATGAACACAATGAGAGAGAAATAAATAAACTGTTATTTTTATGACCCCCGTTTCCTTTGCTGTCTCAGGTTGGTTTGGATGGACCAGCAGCACCTGGCTGTCAATAAGTGGCTGCTGGATGCACACAGGCTGCTGTGTCAGGCTATTATGCCCCTAATCATGCAAATCAGCACGTTATTAGTGAAATTACCGTGCTCTCTGCCTGCTTTCTTGTCCAGGAAGGACATCATTATCCTATTTAACTGGAAGGAGATGACCTGCAACATCTTTCTTCCCAGTTCCTTATTAAAGATGTGCTTTCAGCTTTTGCCTTTGCTGGGAGTGAAAGCAAAAGCGGAATCCCAGGCTGGAGAGGCAGCAAGGAAAGGGATGGCTGCAGAAAAGCCCTTCAGTGAAGAGCAGAAAAGTCATCCCTGCTCCACCTTCTCCTGATCTCAGCACGGTCAGAACTGCTCTGACTCCATGTGACCTCCTCCCAAGCACCCCAGGACATTCAAGGTGCCAAGGGGACAAAGGGGATGGCACAAGTGACCTGCACCAAGTCACAGCCTGTCCCCAGGCACATGAGCAGGAGCTGTCCTGGCCACCAGGTAACAGAGCTCAATATTTACCCAATGTTTATTCATTCTGGCAGCCAGAAAAATCATTCCCTACGTCTCCTCAGCTCAGGTCAACGGAAAGAAAGCCAAGGAAGTGTTTACTCATGCACTCTAATAAGAGTGATGGATGTTTCACACAAACAGAAACATTTTTTAAAGCATTTTTTCTTTGCCCAGCTGATGAGTCTCTTGAACAAAACATGGTTTCAGCAATACTCTGATTATGAGGAGAAAACACCAATTTCTAGAAAAATCAAACACCATCAAAGAACATGGCACCCAGGGCTCTACTCAGAGTGTGGACTGAAGGGTTATGAGGAAAATTACATGGCCATGGGGAAAAAACCAACCTGGAGCAGGCCTTCTCTTCTGGCAACAGGGGCAAACCCCCTCTCCTGCACTGCCAGCAAAGATGGTCCCACAGAGCTGCTCCTCCTGAACCTCTCCACAGCCACAGTGCTCCTCAAGGACAGCCGGACTAGCCAGACCCAGGGCACGGCCACGTGCCTGCTGTCCTGTGAGCCAAACCCTCCCTAAATCCCACCCAGGAGCTACACAGACAACGTGGCTGGGCTGTGCTCAGACTGCAGTCGCTCCTCTCCCTCCCAAAACGGGATCTTTGCACGCACAAACCGGAATTGAGCTCCAGGAGCTGTTAACTGACAGGAGCACACGTGCATACGCAGAGAGAAATTATGCCCCTGACTGCAAGAATGCCCCTGCCACTGAAACCTGGGCTGCTCCCTGCATGCCAGGAGTTTCTGCCCTGGGCAAGCTGTCCAAGGCTGCACACCCCAAAATGGAAAACTGTCCTCTGGAGTAAGTCCTCAGCAAAACACACCCACTCTGGGCCCAGAGCAGAATGCAGCAGGGGAACAAGGGCAACTCAATGAACACTGACTTTTCCCTCTGTCTGGTGAGGCCAAAGACCAAACCCAAGATAAAGGGAGAAGCCAGGAAAAGCCCTTTCACAGTGCAATAAAATGGATGTGGCAGCCCTAGCACTGAAATGAAGTCATTATCAAGATAAGTATTCTGGGGGAACAGTGGAGCTGGGAGTCCCATGGCTGGCTTGCCTTTGGCTACACTGACAAAAGCAGGGAGGGGATCCAAAAAACCTCAGGCTCTGGGAATTCACCTGCTCCAGCAGTAACCACACTCAGGCAGGCTCTGCAGCTCATGAGCTGAGCATTTGCTAAAGAGTTCTGGAACGAGAAAGCAAAAACCCATCCAATGTCTGGAGGTAGCCAGGAACCAGCCATGTGGAGAAGGCAGCAATGCTGGTATAGCCCCCTCACTTCCCAAGCTTTCACAGCTTTCCCTGCCTTCCCTCTCCCCAGGAAGTGTCTCCACCACAAAGCACCTGGACCAACACTACCCCAGCAGGCCCTTGCAGCATCCTTGGTCCTACCTTGGCTTGGACAGCGTAAGAGGCCAGCAGGACTGAGGCTTCAGGAGGACAGAAGATCTTCTCATCCAAAATCTGCTTCTTCACCTGCACACAGAGCAGCAAAGGACAGACAGCACACGTTTAGTGGAACACAGCAGAGCATGACTGTCACAGCAGATGGCTGCAGTTTGTTTTAACTTCAGCTGTCAACCACACAGAGTTAACAATTTTCCTAACACTAATCACAGCCCATAACCAGGAAATCTCTGGTGGCTCAGAAGGGCTCAGGCCTTCACAGACCTTTCTCAGACAGGTTGGTGAGAAGAGTTAAATTTGTACATGGAAAATAACAGCACCTCTATCCTGTGGCTAAAGGCAAGGGGGGAACCTTGCATGTAAACACAGCAATAAAACCTCTTAAGGCACCAGCTACAGATTGACAGGACATGCAGCCACGCTGCTAAATAAAAGAGCAGCTTGCAGCCGAGTCTCTAAGCACTGCAAGCTTTGCTCTGGGACATGCAGGCCTCATTGTGAGTCAGTGCTCTCCTGTGCTGGAGGCCAGTTCCTTGGATCCCAGCACAGAGAGCTGTGGGTCACCTCCATGGCAGAGCTTTTAGCAGCAGGCAGAGCCCTGCGTGTGCTCCCGGGAGAGCCAACGTGCAGCTCCCCAAAGCCACAGCTTTACTTCCCTGCCTTCTGTGCATTAAAAAATTAAACCTGTCATGTTAGATATTTTTTGGGTTGGCACACTTAATTTTCCTGATTAAAGATAGGGGGGAAAAAATAAAAAAAGCATATGATTTCCTGGGAGGTTTAAATGGATTGTCAGAGATGCAGGAACATCAATTTGAATTTATAACGTGCTTTGAGTCCTCAAAGTTGGGTACAACATAATCACAGCAGATATTCTGCTGCATCAAGATAAAAAACAGGAGAGTTTACAAGCTTAGATGTGCTCCTGTTTCCCAAATGCATTCAGGAGTCCAGGCTCCTCTCAGCACAGAAATCCCAGCAGCAAAGTCATGGTCTGCATTTAGAAAATGCAGCTTGAATGGCTTTTCCTCTCTGATTTTCCTTCTCAAAGATGCCAACAGCATTTTTCCTCACGGTGGATAAAGCTCCTGGCAAATGAGGCATTCAGAAATAACCCTACAGAGACACCAGTGCACGAGACAGAGCTTGGAAATTAACAGGAATACTTTGCATTTAGAACACTTTTGGCTCTGGGGAAAAAGATGGACTTTGGAAGAGTGAGGAGCATCAAGAGGCTGGTGAGCTCACTTGGAAAGGGCAGAACATCCTGCAGGCTACAGAGGTATTCCCAAATCCAGTTTGTCCTGACTTTGGTGTAAGAAACATAAGAATGAATGACTTTTTAAAAATTTTTGTAATTTATCTTCAAATTAACAGCCACAGGAGCAGCTGAACAATCGCAGTGAGTACCCAGGGGTGTGACTAGGAGGGCTCTATTCCCTGTAACCATGCTTGACACAACTCTTCTGAGGAAAAATGTGTCAGAAAATTGATTTTGTGGCAGAAAATTGATCATGTCTCTGAAAGAGAGCTCCTGTGATAGCAGCTCCTTGTTACCAGCCATGCAGCATTGCCACATCATCAGCTGAACTGATTTCTCAGGACACAAAGTTTTGTAGAGTAATTTAAATAAAAAACCCAACCAAGACGTGTTCACCACAGTTTCCACATGCTGAAGGGCAGGAGTTCCTGGGGCAGATGAGACTGTGAGGTTTCCCCTTCTCCTCTGTTTTTCCATCAGAGAGCTGAGCTGCTGGGGTGTTCTTCTGCTCCAGCTAGCTGAAGGCTGTTTAGTGAGGAGGGGAACTGCGCTGTACAGCCTGGGAACAGGCTGGCTGCCCTCTGCTCTCCAGGATGAACCTGCCCTGCTCCACACAGCAATGCCATCACGTCCAAAGGCAGCTGCCACAGCTCATCTCACACCCTGCAGAGGGACAGGAGCCCTTGGCTGACAGATCCATGTCCCTGAGCCACCACCCATGGATATTATGGATCACCTCATCATTCCTGACTGCCAGTTCCAAGGTCTGCCCGTCTGGGCAGACTGCTTCCTCCACAAAAACCATTCTTCACCTTTTTTAGCAAGTTTTTGTTGCTAAAGACAAGTCCCTTTGGAGAGGTGTGAACATAAAGGATGAGGAGCACACTCTGCTGACCAACTCTCTGACTCCCTGGGACCTTCTGCTCATCCTGGCTCCCTCTCCCTCAGGTTGGATAGCAGTGTATTGACTCCCACCTGCAGGAAGAACAAGTGCTGGGTGATTTCCTGGACCAATTCCTCCTCTGCATTCTCAGGATAAAATTTGGCCAGGAAGTGAAAGGTTTTGGGCTCCTCTGTGGGGACATCATGATCCAGGACCTGTGGAATACAAAAGCCATTTGATTTCTTCAAGACAAGACCCAGCTCCCTTCTGTTCAGATCAGCACATCTTCTGTCAGACACTTTTAGACATCTAGAACAGACCCAAATAGTTCAGACACCGTAGTTAAAAAAAGAAAACAAACATTTCTGACACTCCTAATGATGCAAGGGAACAAAAAAAGGCAGAAACAAACAGCATAAGAAATGAGACAGTGAAGGTTGATCCTGATCTGCCACGTGCTTGTTGCCTCTCCTGATCCTTCTAGAGTGTTGGATCCTGCTGCGCCACCACCCGACTTCCTCCTTGTTTTCCTGCACAGATTGTATTTCAGTGCTCTGGTACTGCCCAGTTAAACGTTGGTTTAAAAGCTCAGCCTGAGAGCTGGGACACCCAGACCTCCCTCAGTGCCCATGACCATCTGGCCGTGGCGTCACATCCTTTGGACGTGAACAGAGCCACATCTGACACCTCCAAAACCCACTCCTCACAGATTTGGGAAGCATTTGCTCCTTATCCCCACCTCCTTTCCATTCTGATTTTCCTCCTGCCAAGCTCTCTGTAATTCTCAACAACAAAACAAGAGGCAACTCCACTTTTCTGCTGATGGTTTTGTGTTCAGGGGCACAAAAGAGAGAGTTATAGGTTTTATTTGCTCTTCAGTCACCCCAAAGTGCAGCACCCCAGCGTGGCCGTGTCCCAAAGTGTCTCCAGGGGATTCAGAGTGCACAGATGCTGGGATGAGGCATCTCTGCCAGCTTTTCCCAGTCTGACACCCCCTGATGCCATGGATTTAAGTACATCCAGCCCAGTTCACCCATCACACAACCTCAGGCATTCAAAGAAAGAGGAAAGGACATTCTCTCCTTTGTCATCCCACACAACCTTCTCAAGGGAAATATCCCTGTCCATGGCAAGGGCTTGGAACAAGATGACCTTCAGGATCCCTTCCAACCCAAACCATTCTGGGATTTTGGGAACTTTGGTTCTAACCTTCTTGTCCATTTTGAGCCAAGCCACCGTGTCCTTGATCGTGTACTGCAGCCCGAAGAACCAGGTTTCCCGCAGTCCCAGTGTCCTGCACACCAGATCAAACAGGTCCTTCCCTTTCCACTTCACCTGCCAGAGAGCAAACAGGAAGCAGAGTTACAAAGATGGATTTCAGAACTTCTCTCTGTTCAAACAAATGCACTGTTTTCACTTCACAAGGTCAACTTTAAGCCCCCTGCAAATGCATTTGGTACAGACATGAAAACACTCTAACAAGGCACACGTTATCTCCTTCCATCTGATCTCATCTGCAGAGCACCAGCTCCTCCCTCAGTAGGAAACTGAGATGTGATTCCCCCCTTTTCCAAAAAATGACATTCTAAAGCCCCTGTTTCCTGCCCTGGGAAACTAAGGGCTCATTTAGGCTCTTGTTGAGCTCAGGTTTAAGCTCCTGATGTGTTTAGGTTCCTGCCTGTTGTCAGCAGAGAATAAAAATCCCTTTGAAGTGCTCCTTGCTGGTCTCCCTACAGGCACAGGAAGCCCTGCACAAGCACCATCATCAGCACCAGGGGTTCAGAGAGAGGAGCCACAAAATCAGCAGTGACACAATCCCTGCACAGAGCACCTGCATCCAGAGCCACCGGCCCTGCACCGACAGAAGGGAAAAAGAGCTCCAAAATCCACATCATTACCACTGAAGTCAGCAGTTCTCTGGGAGCACATTTTGATAGAGTCAAACTGCATTTTCTGCTGAAAATGTTGGTGACAAAAGCAGCCAAAGAGCAGAGAAAATTGGTCCTGCTCAAGAACCGTGTCCTTTGAGCAATCCTGCAGCTGCATCCATGATGCTACTGAAGTCTTCTCATAAAACTGGGAGGTGTTGGGAGGCAGAGAGGTGAAGAGGGACATAAACCACATGAATCTAATATGCCAAAGCCACTTTCGTCTTCCATCTGCACGCTGAAAACAATTGCTGGACCGAGACATATGGCCATTACTCCAAAGCCCTTGGGCAAACCGATCTCGAGCACTCTCTTGTCACTACAGCTCAATCCTGGTGCCACCTGGACACATCGATATTAACGCTGGGCCGCTCCCACTGTCACCCACTGCCGCCTTGTGGGCACAGCCAGGCCCAGCTCAGCCAAGCTCTGCCTTTCAGAGACGACTCCGTCACTGCTCTCCCCCTCCCCAGAGAGCACAGACACACACTCACTGCTCTCCCCCTTCCCAGAGAGCACAGACACGCACGCTGACAGTCCCGGAATAGGACAAAGCCGACACCACCCTCCCGAGAAACACCACCCCCGGCCGCTCGCAGCAATTCGGATCGGGCGCTGTCAACACCTCGGGGTCAAAACGCCAGGAGCAGCAAGTTTGGCAGTGCTGTAATTATAACCCCCCTAATTTCACACATTTCACTATCCTCCAGCCCCCGGGATGGGCTCCAGCTCGGCACAGGATGGCTCAGACTGCAGAAGATCTTTTCCTGACTATGATTTTAAGTGGGAGGTTAATTCGAGGGCTCAGACAAAACAGAGTGAGGCCCATTAAAAGAGCTATTTGGTACCATTTTTGCAGGCACATAAAAGCAGGCTGCCAGCAAAAGGCTATTTCTTCACTAAACTGCTTTGTATAAAGCATTATGGGCTGTTTTTCCTTCTCTAAGACCATATTTCAGTCTCAGCACAGCAGTGCCTGCACCAAACCTTCTCAGGACAGGCTCCTGCCTGCTGCTAACAGCAGCGCCGGGACATCCCTCCACATCCCGTGGGACCAGCGCACTAAACCTGGATTTTCCACCAGCTGTGACTCCTCACCGAGCCACCTCAGGTACCCAAACCGTGCTCAAGAGCTGACAGGACCCAAAGGTTTCCTCTCAAAACACAGATCACCAGTTCGTTTTGAAGAGCAGCACTGAGGATTAAAACAGGAGCTTTGTGCAGTTTTCACCCCTGCATTTTTAACTTGGTGATGGGAATTTGGAATGGTTTGCTTGGGAAGGGACCTTAAAGATTATCCAGGTCGACCTCCTACCATAGGCAGGGACACCCTCCACTATCCCAGACTGCTCCAAGTCCTGTCCAGTCTGGCCTTGGACACTTCCAAGGATCCAGGGGCAGCCACAGCTTCTCTGGGCAACCCCTGCTGGGGTTTCACAGCTGGATTTCTTCCTGACACCTAACCTAAATCTCTCCCCTGTTAGTTTAAAACCATTCCCCCTTCCCCAATCATTATATGCCTGCATTAGAAACTCTCTCTCCTTTTTTTTTACAAGCCCCCCTTAAAGGGACTGTATTTTAAGTGAGGCTTCTGCTGCTGCATTTTACACCAGCGCTTTGTCACCACGCGTTTCTGTGGTGGCAGGAATAGACATTTAACGTTCCTGCACAATGCTCAAGGCTCCAGCCATAACAGAGCACAGATCCTCCCCAGCTGCACTGAATTACCTTCATTAAATATATCAACGGTCAGCAGCCACCACACCGCGGTACTTAAAATAACGATCTGCATTCAAGTGGCATCTTTTGACAGCTGAACTCCAACTGCTTTACTGACATCCAGGACCTCAGCCCTCCTCACCATTCTTGACAGGCTTCGTATCATTAACTGCCACATTCTGTGGTTGTAAACTACTAAAAAGAAAGCACCTCCAGGGCATGAGGGGATGGACAGAGCTGCTGTCCAGAGAGCCTGGGGGACAGTCAGGACAGGCTGGCCGTTCCCACCTACCTTGTGTCCGTCATGCCATTCCCTGCACAGCACTCAAGCGACACCTGAAGCACAAAGATGATTTTACAAGCCGTTCTGAGTTCTTGAAAACAAAACTAAGGAGCTCAGAGCAGAAAAAGACCTTCTCAGCCATATGCTGGGGTAGCTGACACAATGCTGTAACAAAACTCCATCTCCAAGCAAAAAGCTACATCACGATAACCTCAATGTGACCGTCAGGACAGAGCGGGATGCATCACTCCAGCATCCTCCCGCTGCTGCAGGCATCACCTCTGACATTTGCAGCTCCTTTCCCATCAGCAGGATCACAGAACCGGTGTCTGCAGGGATTCAGGAGTCACCAAAGGGACACGGGAATGAAGTGCTTTATAAACAGGCTGTTACTCCACCGAGCTGCTTGTGTTCTTTACTAAGTACAGAGCGGTTACAATCTATCAGCAAAGCATTTTAAATTAACAGCACTAAACACTTAAAACTCTGCAGCCAGTGGCTAGAACGGAGTATTTCCAGTCCAGATTATTGGCATCATCTTTTTCTCTGGCGGAGACGGCGCATTTGGCATCTATTAACAGGGTTTGCATTATTTATTAACCTGCACTGGGAGTCATTTCCAACTCGCAGGCAACTGCGCGATTTATTTCAGAGCATAACCTCTCTGTCAAGTTTCACAACTGCTCCTCAGCTCCCGACTCGATAAAGCAGCTCCAAAAATGAGCAGAAGGCTTGTCTGGTCCTCTCATCAGGGGGCAACGAGGAGGGAGGGCAAGCCAGGGAATGGAGCTGGAAGGCTTAGGTTGGAGATCAGGGCAAGGTTCTTCCCCCAGAGGGTGCTGGCACTGCCCAGGCTCCCCAGGGAATGGGCACGGCCCCGAGGCTGCCAGAGCTCCAGGAGCCTTTGGACAGCGCTGCCAGGGATGCCCAGGCTGGGATTGTTGGGGGGTCTGGATTGATGATCCTGCTGGCTCCCTTCCCACTGAGGATATCCACAATTCTGAAAAATAGGGACAAGGGGGTGCAAGCATCCAGCATGGAGAGGGTTGAGCGAGGGGTCTACACAGAAAAGAGATTCCCAAAACATTGTCAGCTGATGCTTTTCTTCCAGCAATGTTGAATGTGGTAAAGGGGAGGCAAGAGGGATGGGTTTTATTTAATATTTAGGTTCCTCACACAAGAAGTTGTCCTGGGACAACAGGGAGGTGCTCAAACTCTAGAAGACAGAACTTGGCTCTGCTCAGGAGGTACAAATGAAGACCTCACTTTCTCCTCATCACAAACACAAATCCCTGGAGTTTCAGCTCTTCTGGGATCAGGATGGGCAACAAGAGCACAAGCAAGAGAGCAGAGGACACCAGGGCTCAGCTGCTTCCCAGGGAAACCCACAGCAGCCGTCCCTGCACACCCCACCCACGGGACAAGGTTAACACACAACCTTGAAGAAATGACTCACATTTACGGAGTATTTTACTGCACCAATTTACCCGTAAATAACACAGAAAATGGCTTTTTGCTTTGCAGATAATTTTATTAGGTGTTAGCTCTGTGCTAGGGATGCAAAGAGAGGCAAGAGCCCCTCCTGTGACACGACAGCCAAAGGACTGCTGGGAAAAGGGGACCAAGCCCCAGGAAAAAGTGCTCAGAGCGAAGTTATTCCTGCTTAGAATCAAACTTTAACAAGAGAACACGACACCTCTTCACTGAAACAGGGATGGAGAGGACCGAATGGAAAGAGCTGGGCCTGAGCAGAGCATCCCTCCACTGACCACCTGGGAATGAGGAAATGGATGTAGGCTGCAGCTATTCCAAAACCCCATCCCACAGGAGATGCCCAAACCACCCAGCCACAACAGTTTGCAACTGAAATGGAGATGATTTTGAGACTGCAGACCACACTTATTTCTCCTTCTGGACCTGAATGATAACCACAGTGCCACAGACAACCATTTATTTAGATTTAAAGCCCATTTGGAGCAAACAGGGAATCAAAAATGTAATATTCGTCAATTTTGTTTTAAATAAAGTGATGTCAAATATTTTCAATTGCCACTTACTGAGTCACAAGGCAGGGCTGTAAAAGTTATTTTTATTTACTAATGCTACACGACAACTCGATAACGAGCTTTTAATTAAAACCTATTTCTGTTAACCACCGAGGAGGCCAAAAACGCGCCCAGGCATGAGGATGCAGATGGTGCAGCCAAGCACGTTCCGTGGTGTCTGCCCGAGACACAGACAGAGCAGGAGCACTGAGAACAGGCGGCTGTGACCAGACAGAGCCGGGGACAGCCAGGGGACAACAAGTGGTGACAGTGTGCCCTCTGTCCCGCTCAACTGCAGAGCTGCCTCCGGCTCCAGGGGTGCAACTGGAGGGACCTGGAGCTGCTGGAGCCAGTCCAGAGGAGCCACGGAGCTGCTCCCAGGGCTGGGGCCGCTCTGCTCTGCAGCCAGCCTGGGAGAGCTGGAGTGTTCATCTGGAAAAAAGAAGGCTCCAGGGGGACCTCAAAGCCCCTTCCAGTGCCTACAAAGGCTCCAGAAGAGCTGGAGAGGGACTTAGGACAAGGGATGGAGGGACAGGACACAGGGAATGGCTTCCCACTGCCAGAGTGTTCCCTGTAAGCACAGACTGAAGCTGTGGCTGCCCCTGGATCCCTAGAAATGTCCAAGGCCAGGTTGGATGGGGCTTGGAGCAACTGGAACTGGATGATCTTTAAGCTCCCTTGCAACCCAAACCATTCCATGATTGCATATCCCAAAGTCTCACCTCACCCTGTAAGTTGGGCTCACACAGATGAAGAGTTACAGGGTCAAGCAGCAGCTCAAAGCAGAGCAAGAAGCTCCAAGAGGACAAAAGGAGGATTTGGATCCTGCAGGGAGCTCTGCCGAGGATGCACAGAGCTGTGACATCGGCCAGAGCTGTCTGTGTGCTGCACTGACACATCTGCAGCACGGCACTGCTCCCTGCCCCAGGAAGGGACAGCCCCAAGCCCTCCCTCCATGCAGGAGCTGATTGCTGGTGGACACTGGGCTGTTTCAAGCCAGCCTGACCTGCTCTGCTGAGCTCTGAGCACAGACAGCTCACCCGGGCAGGGGAGGGGCAGCCAGCGGCTCACCTCGGGGTGACACCAGGTTAAATACCTCTCTTCCCATTTCCAGGGCTCTGGGATTCCCTACCAGTGTTGCCTCCCAGCTTCAAGGAGATTATTCCCAGGGCTGCTTCCCTGTTCAAGTACCTTTAATTTCAAAAACCACCTACTTGAAAGACTGCCTGTACAAAGGAAAAAAAGAAAAGAGGTATTAAAGAGCATCAAAACTGGAGTCTACACACCAAAAGAGAAACATTTACTGTCCCAAATGCCCTCCTCCCTCCTTCCCCTCTCTATCAACACATCCCTGGATTAATTAACAGAGTCTGGGGATTGACAGCAGTTCTAAACAGTCATTGGAGAGAAGTAACAGGAGTTTCCAACTGGCTTGGAAGAGGCTGTGATGGGAGCAGGGGACGCAGAGAACTTTTCAGATGCAGGGTGAGGCACCAAAGCCAAAGAGGATCCATGTCCATAAGTCACAAGCATGACTTAGGGGAATGAACTGCACCAAGCAAGACACCTCCAAAACATTAACTCCCAAATTTCACTGGTGTGAATCAGAAATTCTGAGGTTTTGGGGCATAAACCCCTCCAACACATGAGTGAGGAAGCAGCCCTTACCTGCTGTGCCTCAGACTCAAAGAGAGCCACTCATCCTCCTGAGTGCTGGCACAAGATCAGGACACACGGGCACACGGAAGAACCAAACATTGACTTGACAGCTGCTATCCCAACAATTTATGGGAGATCATGTTGTAGCTGAGGGGGATTATTTCTCTCAGCTTTTTTAAACAGCTGTTCCTGCACACAGGCTGGTGTTTTCCTGTTAAATTTGTGTCCACTCACAGAAGCTTTGCAGCATCAAGAGGTCCTGTCCCTACCAGCACTCTGCCGCCTGAAATTGCAAATGTATGGATCTTTATAAAACCCCCTTCCAAGAAGCCAGCAATGCAGAAGGAAGCCAAGGGCATTCCACTCCCTGATTTCCTCTTCCTGCCCTTTTATTTTGGTGCAGTGACTGGACACATCTCAAAACTCAGCTCAGATTTACTAAACCAGCTCTTCCTCAAAAACTCATTTCCACCCAGATTTCCACCACCAAATCCTCGGTTGTTCCTGTTCCAGAGGATGAGCTTTGCAGCTCAGCTACACAACTCTCTGTGTCTGGTGACAAAGGGACAGCACTCGGCCACACGTGGCCAAAATCAGAACTCTTCTACTTACAAGGGCTTTGCATCCAACCTCATCCAACTGGCTGTGCACCGAGTGGGGCACTGGGCTAAAATAAAGATCCCTTCCAACCAGGATTATCCTCTGGACAGAGAGGAACAGCTTAAGCACTGAAGCAATAACAGGATGCATGTTTAGACCAGCAAATACATCAGCACAAAGCTGCCTCTTCTTGCTGCTTGAACACTTAAGCTGTTTCTCCAGGCTGGCTGTAAAGCTGTTCCAATTCATTTTTAAGACGCCAAAGGATTAAGGTTGGGAAGCAGCTGGGCAGGGAGCTGCACCTTAATGGAGTGACCATCCCTGCAGGATTCAAGCCCAAGATCACAAACACAAGAGAAAGGGAAATACACACCCTTTGGAAAGGGGGCCGTGGCTCTGAGATGGAGAGACACTACCGGGGCTGAGCGCTGCAAGAGGAAGAGATTGACAAGGACACCCACGAGGCCAAAGGAAAGATGGAGGGGTTCTCCCATCAGCCAGGGAACTTGGTTCGGAGAGGGAAAAGGCTGCACGTGGGAGAGGGTGTGACCAACCTGACAGCAGCTGCACCACCCCTCTGCCATCCCACCAGAGATGTGGGATCAACAGTGCTTTGGATGTGAACTCAGAAGTACCACGGGCATTCCATTCCATCATTGAATAACCACCATTATTGAATAACCATTCCACTATTGAATAACTCATGGAATGCTTTGGGTGGGACGGGGCATTAAAGCCCATCCAGTCCCACCTCCCTACCCTGGACAGGGATATCTTCCACTCTCCCAGGTGCTTCCAAGCCCCAGTGTCCAGCCTGGCCTTGGGCACTGCCAGGGATGCAGGGGCAGCCACAGCTGCTCTGGGCACCCTGTGCCAGGGCCTGCCCACCTTCACAGGGAAGAAGCTTCCACATGGCTGTCCAAGGTTCTCAGGAAGGTGAAGGCAGCTGGGGTTGCTTCAGCACAGGGATTCAAGAGCTATGCAAATGTCTACCTTTCCTCCAGATGTTATCAATTAATTAGGTACAGCTCAAACCTCTGAGATGGAAGTAACAAAAGGAAGACACTCGCTTCGTGCCTCCAAGATTTCCCCAAACAAATTTTAAGTCTTTCAAGTGAAACCCCAACCGTGATTATTAATCTCTGTCGCTGTGTTAGAAAGATTAAGATTTCATTTCTAGGAATTATTTTAGATTTAGGCTCAATTTAGAGACATCAACTGCAGAATAAACAGATGCAAAGCAGGTTTAATCCCTTAAAATGCACAGCTGGGGATTTCTAGGGAGCAGACTGAAAAATTAACACTGAGAAAAAAGGTGAGTCTCCAGCAGCTACATCTGGGTCATGGAATCATGGAATATCCTGAGCTGGGAGGAACCCCCAGGGATCATGGAAGACCAGCACCAGACATTCAACAGATCAGCAGCTCTCTGTCCCTGTCAGCACGAGGTGCCACTCACAGGACACAAAAACACATCTCAAGAGCCTGAAACCACAGGATTCCCACTGCATCTCCTTCCACTGATCCTCTCAAGTGTTTGTGAGGCAGATTTCCCTCTCCCAGCCTCCTGCTGGGGCCAGCAGCTCTGCTTCCTGGCCAAAGACACCTCAAAGCACACAGACAGCTGGGTAAACAGTGCTGCTCGCTCTCCTTCAGGGAGGAGCACTGTCTTGCCCAAAAATCAACTCTCCCACCCCACTGATACTCAGCAGGGCACAAACTCCACCCCTGGCTCCAGGTCTCCCTGTGGGTGCAGAGCAAGCCAAGCCCTTCCCTGGGCACCTTCCCAGCCCCAGGACGAGGGGTGTGTCTGATCCCTCCATCCACGGATGTTTCTGCAGAGTCAGCAAAAGAAGGAACTTTCTCCAGAGCCTCCCAAGTGTGACATAAAAACGGGGACAGAGATCCAGCCAGGGAGGCAGAGCACTCAGATGGAGCTTGGATAAAACCACACCTCAAGCTGGGCTGCCCTGGGCTCGGAGCAAACACAGGAGCCACGGAGCTGCCCCCAGGGCTGGAGCCCCTCTGCTCTGGAGCCAGCCTGGGAGAGCTGGGGGGGCTCACCTGGAGAGGAGAAGGCTCCAGGGAGAGCTCAGAGCCCTTGGCAGGGCCTAAAGGGGCTCCAGGAGAGCTGGAGAGGGACTGGGGACAAGGGATGGAGGGACAGGACACAGGGAATGGCTCCCAGTGCCAGAGGG